>CM053168.1:66293482-66344194 GCA_012977825.3 Pteromalus puparum
GGACTGTAAATCACGTCCGGAGATGAGATATACACATGTATAAAATCTTGCGTCGTTGTTGTCGTCGTCCGATGATATGTGCAGGGTCAATTTTGTTAATTGCCGGCAAAGAAAATGACGTTTTTCCCTGAACGGTCGCAGATTTACGATTATCGTAGATCCGCTGAAGTTTAGTATGGGCGATTAGGAAGATTATTTATTGCAACGGAAAAAAATATATTTATATCTGAAGTTTGAAGTATGCAAGGATCTTCGGGTCGCCTCTTGTTGAATTTCCAGCTATTTTAATCCCTGCAGAGCGCGCGACAGACGCGTAAAAAATGAAGTTTCTATAATTCGACAAAAATAAACATTACGGGGCTAAGTCCAAGTCGATTTTATGGTAATTACTAAGCTCCCTCTTTCCACGGCGCATATAAATTCGACGCCGTGAACGGCTGCGCTTCTCGATATAACGTCTACCTTCGAGTAAAGGGATAATTTACAATGCAGTAAATCCAACTTAAAAAGCCGCTCGATTCTAAAATTCTCAGGCCCGCAGTATATCATCTTGATAACTCGTGAATTTTACGGCCGATCGTTAATTCAATAATACAGAAAATTCTCTACCCCTCTTTTTTTTTTCGAGCAAAATGTCCAAATACCGTGTGGCAATTCGATATCACATTATGTGTATACAGACGGAATAAGCGTGAAAACAAAACAAGCGCTTTCGGCTTTCGGCGCAGAGTAACGAGTTTTAAGGCCTCTGGGCGCCTTTAACTCACACGCCAGCTCGCGTTCGCTGGCTTCTAAGCCCGCAATAATTTTTCTCGCGCGCCGCTCGCATGATATACGACCGCGCGAGCGAACGAGTGTATAGTCCGATGAGAGAAGGAGAAGAAGAAGTGGTAGAAGCGAATGATGAGAGAGGGAACTGCTGGCGGCTACGCGGGATTTATAAAAATTTACCGACGAAAATTTATATCCGAGCACGAGAGAAAGGGTCTGTGTGTGTATATTATAACGACGTTATTAACGGCCATGGATTTTTTTGTTGGATTAGCTCGTTAGACCAGGCGATTATTTTATTGTCACTGCGTTGCGAGGGTTGATCCACGTGTTCTTATCGTATAGAAGATTTTTCGACGTCTACGTAGTTTCCGAGAATAGAATATAGCAATGACACGGACATCATAATTGCGCATCGATTCCGCGCGCGTGTGCCATTTTCCGAAGACGATTCTTTTATTTGCTCGCTTTAATAGCCCATTACTGGAATCTTTAGAAATGCATCACTCGCCGCGTCGGTGTTCCAAATGACTTTGCTGCCGTACAATTATACATGCGCGTGAAAAATGAAGCTATGCGACTGCAGAAGTAGGTTGCTCCAATCTTCCCTCGGAAAATTCCGAAATAAAGTCGTTACGAAGTTCATATCTTTGTCCACGGCGTCGAAAAATCCTTGGAATCTCCGTATATTACAATACCGCGGTGGTCGTCGGCCCCGGGATTTCCCCGGTTGACTTAAAAATCTCTCCGCCCCGAGGACAACAACCTCTCTCTCATATTCGAAAAAAAAAGAAGCATCGTCGTTCCGTTAACCAATCGAAATTCGAAAAAGTTCATTCTTCCATCCCCATAGCAACCGAGAAAGTGCAAGTGCGCGTATCCTTTGTATACAGCGCGTGCGTGTCCAGAAATAACTCGCGCATCCGCGAAGAGGAGTCCTTAAGGCAAAAATGCAGTTGGATAGGTATCCGTGCGTGCAGCAGCAGCAGCAGCAGACTTGCAAGGGGGGAATCTCAATTGAAATCCAATGCTCGGGCTATATAGGGGAAAATATAGGCGCAGAGAAGAGCTAAGCCTGTCGTCGTTCCTTTTACTCGCGAGGAGCGCGTACAAGAAACGCGCCGCCATAGAGCCGCAGCTTCTTCTTCTTATTCCCCGTATGTTTTCTCTCCAAAGGATATGCGCCGCCGCTCGTTTACCCCTTGCCAGGAGAGTCTATTTATAGATCGTTGGGCTATTATCTACGGGTGCGTGAGTGGCGTCGAAGGCAGATGCCGAGGCACACACACACACACACACGATGCATCGGGTAGGAGAGGCATCTTCCGACCGGTATCTTCTGCGAGTTTCTTCTTCTTCTTCTCCTTATTCTTTTTTTGTTTTTCTCGCGGGGCTGCTGCTTCTGCTGCTCTGCCTTTTTCTCTGTGAAGAGAGCTTGGAATCGATGCGACGATAACGGATGGGCTTATTCAACTCTTTCTCCCACCACGTTTTTCTGCGTTGCTTGTACAACCATAGGGGGGAGGGATTTATCGATGCTTTATGGGTTTAAAAAGGTGACGCTCCGCGCTGCTGTTTTGCATAGACTCGTGGCGTTGATTTACAGTTACTGGTTCTATAGCTTCGAGGCAATATTTCGATGCAAAATTTAGCCTGAACCTCTTGAGCTTCTGATTACGAAACTCGCAGAGATTATTGAAATATTCCGAAGAAGATACAGCCAGAAAGTTTCTTTGTCCGGTGACGCGAAGCCAAGTTTTGACGGGCTCCATTACGGAGGAGTAGCGGAAACTAGGAACTATACTCCCCATACTCTCGAGAACTAGACAATGCAGAACTTACGTAAAAAGAACTCGCGTCTAAGGCATCCCTCTAAAGTACGTAGAGAGGAGAATAAAACAAAGCCAGTGTGGAGATTCGAGATAAAGAAGTAGACCAAAAGAAAGGCTCATCGTGGCTGTTCTCCCAATGACAGGATGACGCGCATGTGTCTATGCCACGACTCGAGGTTGATCCCCTCACATATTATTATAAAAGCAGGAGAAGAAGAAGAAGAAGAAGAAGAAGAAGAAGGAGCAGTCCTGCCGGTTTATAAATAGAAAATAAGGCTCCTCTCCGATTACTACTCCTGGCGCCGCCGCCGCCGCCGTCGCCGTCGTTGGTAATGGCTGGACTCGGTTAATGGGAACTTAATGTCGGCAATGCTAACTACGACCAGTCGTCGACTCTCTTCTTTTCTTATCAGAGAGCCGTATTTTCTCGTTGTCCTCTTCTTCTTTCTCTCATCTCGTTCCTCTGCTGCTGCTGCTGCTGCCAAGCGACGTGGACACAAAACCAGATGATTATCAGCCAACGCCGCATTCCTGGCAAGGACGTTTTGCGTCCTTTTTTCGGCCCGACGAGCTAGAAGCTCATTCGAATCTCCTCTCTTTCCATACCGTATATTTATATATGCGTATTTTATTACACGAGAGCAGAGCTGCCGCGCGCTTTTTGATGGAAACACAGCTCGCTGCGTTGCTGACGGTGATTGATGCGCGCTCCGGAATATTTTAATAAATGGACTTGCGCCTACTACGCGTGTGATGTCACTGGAAGCGTAATGAATAGTGCAAACCCGCGGCGGTGTAATTAATTGTAGGGCTTGAAAGCAATATTTTATTCTTCTTTTTTTTTTTTTCATAAACGCGCTAATAAGCTTGGTAATCAAGTCGTTGGATTCGGCTGATGGAAACTACACAAGTGAAATTTACCAGCAAATCGCTTAGCTATAAAGACCAACGCCGCGCTTTGTTCATACTTTATTTATGAGAACTGCATGCGCGTCGTTGGGCGTATCATTATATGCAGAAATGGCAGCAGTATCCCTCAAGGGAATCACGTTGTAACTTTTTATTAATTGGACGATGCTTATTAGCATAATATCTATAAGCTCGGCGGATGCAACAACGAGGCTTATCTCGATGTGGAAATATAAGTAGGCAAGAAAACGAGAGTATGTAAGAATGCTCTCCGCTGTGAAAAAGGATATCCGAAACGTGCGTTTTTTCAGCCCCGACGCGCAAATTGTGTTGTTGCTGAGGGAGCTGGTTTTGACTGCACTCCGGAGTGGCTGTTTCTTGTACCGAGGAGCGGCGTCTATTGTTAGAATGTAAGTCGAGTTACCTCTCTGTAACGATCGCGAGAGCTCGAAGGTAGCTCTTTCGAGGAGGCAAGTTTTGAAAAGCTATACTGATCGACTTTCGTATAACAAAGTTAATTATCAAACCACTGCTTCTTCGTTAATTCTTAATTCTCGCGCTAATAAAAACCGCGAGTTAATTTCTTCCCCTCGTGACTTTTTAAACAGTCGCGTGAATCTTTTCCGCCGCAGCTTTATGGAAACGCGCTCTCAAGCCAAGGTCGGTGTGTGCACTCGAGGTTACTATTTTTAAAAGTTTCTTCCCCGCGTGTGAATAGGAGGCGCGAGGAATTGGAGCGCAAAAAGTTTTCAAGGAGGAGAGGACGCGCATACATACAGGTGTGCGTTTATGCCGTCTCGGAGAGAGATCGGTAATTAGCCGCTGTATATACTGTGCTCGCGCTTTGAGAAAATTGCTGCTTCTCTCTCTCTCTTCACCGCAAGAAGGGAATTTTGTGTATTAAAAAACTTTCTTTGTTTTTTTTTTCTCGACGCAGGAAAACTGGGTTCGAATTTAGTCTTGTCCGAGTGAGAAAAAAAAAACTGAGTCGAGCCAATTTTCCTCCCTGCTTTTCGCTTCTTCACAATTAGCGCGCGACAGAGAAAAGCTCGGGCCAAAGCCGCTTATGTCGGAGTATTAGCATTTAGCGCTTTTTTCTTTCGCCGTTCGCACCGGGTCAAAGGGTCGCTAACGAGTGCAGCGTTAAATTATTCATTCGGAACGTGTATATTTCGGATGAGCATAGCTGTGGTGTAAGTTTGACGCAAAAATATGCAAAGACTTGCACTTTTGTTGTCCACGCGGATGATTAACGGTCGCCGCTTCTGCGAGCGCGAATCCCGTCAAACAAAGGCGACGAATTTAATGAGCCATAAAGGCATCTCTCTCTGGTATGGTTAATCGGCCGACATTAATAACGTCGACGCAACACACGGGCAGTTAGTTGTTGTGGTAATATCCCTTGTACCCGACCGTCATCGGCTCGTTACACCACCAATCATCGTTACACCATGTGCAAGAATTTTCTTCGCGCGAGTGTATACACACGGCGTTCGACAAGTCTAAAACTATGCGTATGGATAGATGAGATTAATCGGGTGCGATTTTTTAAGAGGAGCCTGTCTCTTATTCGGAGACTTACCGTTATCCTCGGTCAAGGTCCTCCTGTGCGTTGGAGATAACTCTTCATGGTGGCGAAATCAGCATGCGCGCGTCGCGTGCTCGTTCGTACTTCGCACGTACGAGGTTGACGCTCGGTCGAGTCTCTGCATAAAATCTTGTCAAGGCTGCTACTGACACGTTTGCTTGATCGAGTGATTCTCATCAATATCAGTATACCTTGTATAGTCCATACGATCCAATCCACGGGTCTATAACATACCTATTCGTGATACACACAATACAGCCTTTCTCTTAGCGTATACACACGGTGATAGACATAAAAAGAAAGGCAAGACTCGCCGAGTCGATATCTGGGGTAAAGCCTGTGACAGGGGAGTTATTGACCCCTTGATTTTAGTTATTGACCGCACGCGCCCGCGACTAGACGCTACACTATTACATACACACCGGTGGTTTATCCGCACGTTTATGCTTGGCTGCGGCTGAAAGCTAAGTGATTGCCGTGAGCTCGGAGCCGACGCGCTATACACTATGCTTGTTTGGGGAGACGATGCATGTGACAATTTTTCAAGCGTCCAGATCAGCGTTGTATAGATTGTTTGAAAATTGACCAACCGATGCAATACACGTACACCTGTATATTATAGGAGAAAAATCGCAGAGCTTTCATAACTCAGCCCGCACGCGCATTTCCATGTAAGCGCACGAACACACACACACACATTTCATTCAATCTCCCTTTCCATCGCGCGCATTATTAACTGACGAAACAGCGTTGCGAAAAAGCCTCTCTTGAACGCAACTCTCCTCGACGCAGCTCACAAGTGCGCATAGGGACACGACGAGGTGCGATGGGCTCGATCGGATAAGGAACCGCGCGCGCGAGAGTTGTAGCAACGCGGAGATGCAAAGAGAAAAAAAAATCACGCGCGAGTAGCATAATGCAGCGGTGCGCGCGCGCGCGGATCGACAAGAGGAGCAGCAGAAGCCGCGCTCGCGCGCGCGGATAGGTTGAGGGTCGTGTGTGGCCGTTGACCCTGCACAAGTGTGTGTAAGTGGGAGAGGGAGTAGTATATAGCTTCGCGCATCTCTCGCCGTGGCTCTGCGGCCTGTGCTAATTCGAGCTGCTGCAGGTGATGCTCTCTCCGATGCTATAAGCCTGTGCTCGCACATAGAAGAGTTTTCGCTTTGTCGGGGCAGACTTTTTTTTCGATACTCTTGTAAATTGGATGCAAAAATATGCTCGGATAGAGATTATACCGTTTCAAAGAATCTCCATCTTTCCCGTAACTGTTTATTATTTTTCTGGGTTATACCAAGATCATTAGTCACTTGGAGATTCGATGAAAATATTTACCCGATAAGTATGTGTAACCGGGCTTTCGTCTCTGATTTCAGTATCCAGGTAAAAATATAACGAGTGACCTCTTGGAGAACGAGGAGTACAAGGCCGTGAGTTTTGGGAGTCTGCCCGAGAGCGCAGAGAGCAGCTTGTCTCCGGGAGCGATTGATCTGCTGAAAAGGCTGCTACAGCCTGAGCCAAGATTGCGGATTAAATCGGTCCTGGCTCTTCAGCGAATTGCCTTTTACATGGGTCACGACATTAGGAGTTACACTCTCAAGAAGGTTGCCAAACACTCTTTATCTTTTTTTTCCTCAATTTTTAGAGTCGTCGACGATGAAAAAAATACGAAATCATGATTTATTGCGACTTCCAGGTATCGCCATTTCAACTCCTGGGCAAAAAGATCGAGTCGACGCTAACGTCGCCGGTTGATGACTTTAACGATTTCGATTCCTTTGTTGGAGCTGGCAGCACGACTCGCACCTGGGCACAGTCGACGAGGAGTGGATCGCAGAACTAGCAGAAGGCCTAACGACTGGACGTTTCGAAATCTGTTTACTTTGTGATATTTTGATGAATGATTTGCAGCCGTCCTTTGATACCTCACCTAGGGATATTAATTTTGCATTAACTTTTCTTAGCTATTGTTTAGCCTAACTCTGAAGCGAAGACTTATAAACTTGTTATCGTGCATGTGGCACACGCTGTGTGGAAAGAAATCATGCTGATCTTCCACTAAGTACAAATTAATTTTTATACGTAATTTAGTAAACTTTTGTACACAATTAATCATGATTTATAGCGAAGTTGTTATTTTCTAAAATCGGATAGTATTTTATTTTCGTTTGATGTTGTTGAGAACGATAATCGAATCAAAGTCATCGATAATAATGTAGGCCAAAATACATTTACAATAAAATATTTGGATGATTTTTTCCCGTAATATAATGCGTAAACTTTTTTAACATACACACATGTAAAGATAGCTAAAATAGTGAAGGTGAAAATATGAACGACGTAACTTCCATGTCAGTTTACAAAAGTTTTAATTTTTTTTAAGAATAGTTAACAGTATTTTTGTTTGTTACAATATTTCATTGATAATACAATAAATTGCGATAATCGTGGTGCGTATAAACTAATAACAAAAGATAGAATGGTTCCGAATCAAAAAAACGCAGTGTTCCTTTGAAAATCGCTTGAGTAAAGTGGTGCGCGATTTTTCAGAAACGTCGATTCTTATTTTTTTAATTCTCATACCCCCCGTCCCTCCCGCGCATTCTTGGCCCTGTTTTGGGTAATCGCTTCGTTTCCCTCCTTCGGTAGAGGTGCAGTTAATTAGAGTTTACATTATAATAATTATATACAATGTTCTTACACTTAATGGGCCTCTTGTTATTTCTCGATATAATACAGCATTTCATTCGCTTCTTTATTTCACTTTTGGCCAACGCACAAAAAAATCTCGCAGCTTACAATTTTTCCGCTTATATAATCTTCGCTGTTTCTCGAAAAAGTACGCATTTCATCAACAAAAATACATATGTTTCATCGCTAATATATACGAAAACGATAACACGCGATGCGCGTCAAAAAAAAAAAGGACATCGCTTGGTAATAAAGGTAAAAAACATTGATTAAGTTTGAAAAATGACGAGAGCTCGGCTTTTACAGGTTTTCGACAGACAAAGTTGCACATAACAAACAATCGGTGAAGTCTACTTTAATGAAACAAAGATGAGTTTGTACGTCAGCATTGCTTCAAATTTTCGTTTGAGAGAAACGAGTTTATGTCTCGAACGAATCTCAATTTGCGGCTACATTTTTTACGTACAATCCTCTGCGTAAGCTTACGCAGAGTCATTTTAGTAAAAATCACCATCGATGCTTTTTGAAATTTGACACTTAACTTCATTCGTATCGAACAAATGGTATTCGCTACTTGTAATCGATTTTTTTTCTGTAGTAAGGAGGACGATAATAACTTGGTTTCTGACACACTACTACTTTTTTTATTATATATTTTTTTTAAACACGAATAAATTTCATTCGCGTGCGAATGCGTTTCGCGGTAATTAAGTTTTTTTTTGCTCTTTCTTTATTACTCGGTAAAGATCAGAAACGACAGGTTCGAATACAACAACAGCCTGCAAGTGATTGTTTATTTGTTTACTTTGTTCTAAGCCACGTGCACGGAGCAGCACACATACACGGAGTCGAGAAAAAATTTGCCATCTACTACGCGACTTGCACAGTCGTGATAGTGTTTACTTCGCTTATATGCTGCGTTTTGAACCGCGTCGACCGTTGTATCGCACGAAAAAATTTTGAAACAAGCCCTTTGTATTTTTTTTTCCCTTAACGTATTATTATTGTTGTCATTATATCTACCGATTAAACTACTAGCGCTAGATCTATTATATGTTACAATTAGAATGATCGTCCGTCCAGGTAACGATACCAGTAAATTTTTTTTTGTTCTCTTGAGTTATTTATTTTACAACCCGCAAAGTTGAAGAAACGTCAATTTTTTATTCTCAATCAAGTCTATCAAGCTTCCAGTTCCATTTTGCGACTCGTACAAGTAGACTCCGAATAAAGCTCGCTTTATATCAAATAGCACATGCGCTGTTACACGTTTGCGTACACATAGATCAAGCACAGATACACTCAGCCTTAAAGAAAAACCTTCGTCTATAAGAATGAAGCTTGACTTTATTTAAGTAGTACGAGCCGCAAAAAGAAAATTTTGGATTTTTTGCTTTTCATTTGTCTAATTGATGCCCTTACCAAAAAAATTTGTAGCAGATTCGCATGGTGCAATAAAATCAATAAATCACACTTAATTGATTATGAGAAATAATTTATTACTACATAATACAAAATCGAAAATATCATTATCACTCAAATCAATTACAGTTTTATCTACCGATACATGTAGAAGATTTGGTAGCCATTTAATAAATCTTATGAGAATAGTGCGAAACTGCTAGAAAATTTGTTCGTAAGGGTAATGGCACCACTGAAGATATCGAATGAATGCATCCCACATTGCGCACCCGCGATTACACCACGAATATTTAGCACAATAGTATGCGATCGCACAAGTCCGTACGAGAGATTACGTTTTCTGTTTCTGTTTTTGCTTTTGTTATTTTTTTTTATTTCATTTGTGTGTGTTAGCCATAGTGCAGTTTATACGCCAAAGATATATGTAAGCGCTATCCATCGCGATGAAATTCGCGTTTCATTACGTCACCTCCTCTTTTGTACACAAAATACCGGACTTTCTGTGCTGGAAAATGCACACATGCCGCTTGTACGTCGCAATATAGTAGTTACATTACTATAAACGTGTAATAATATACCTATGCGTATGTATAATATTTATATGGTGTATCGTTCACGTTAGGACGTCATACCTAAAAATTAGTATTTATAAGTAGTTGTTTTGTCTTCTTTATTAATCGTTTATGCAGAATAATATCGTAGCGTATAGCGTAGTTTCCTTTCCTATTACAGAGCTTCCTTCTACTCTTTCTCTCTCTCGCTCACATTTTGAGTGTATGTATATATATACAAGAATCAAGCTTTACGTTATTGAATGCGGAGCTTCAAATATGTTTCGCTAATCGTGCGTAAATTCGTTCATCGTTCAAGTAAACATTAGTAACTTTTTTTTTAATTAAAAAAAAAGAACTGTATACTTGACCCTCCTTGCTCGACTTCTTCCCATGTTTCTCTCTCAAAAAAGACGCTCTTCCTTTCGCTGGAAAATTTCGTTTTTCTACAATCTATCATTATATAATGAAGTAATTGAGAGAACAGACGCCAAAAATAATTTTCCATACAATATAACAAATGATTCGATTTGCAAATAATTACTTTTGATTTAAAATATGCAAAACTTTAATAGAACATTAAAAAAACGATCCTTGTAAAACAGGAAATTTTGATCAAACGCTTATTTTATTACTAAACTATCGCAATCTTCGAAAATGGAAGATACTATTCTTTTTTTTTTTAGTAAACGACCAGTAGATCGGTTACATTTGCATTCAATGACAAATAATTGCGTCACTGACAATAGCGATAACAACGACCGTGATCGTTGAACATTTTTAATAGTCCTACGTATCATATATTCTGTACAAGATTAATTGCACGATACAACGTTTTCATTATTCGCATCAATACATACTTAATATTTATAATAATTAGAAGTCAATACATTCCCTACCGGCTTACCGGAGATACCTGAGTAAGTACAGAAATAATGATTGAGCTAAAATAACCGGGAAATTAATCAGTTCGATAATAAATTAACAACTGAGACATTGAACCGAGATTGAGACAAGATACTATACACAGATAAACACAAAGTCCCGACAGATAACAGTAAAAGCGAAGACCCCCCCAATAAATAGACAAAAATAGTACAGCAACAAGGGTATTGCGATTTCGCCTAACAAATTTTGGAATTGTTCGTTAAATATGAATATACATCGCCAGAGAACGCCGGTAAGCCTTATGAGAATGAAACGTGGTGTTTTCTAACGCACAAATATTTTAGGGTTCGTTCACACGCGACAGACTTTAGTCAAAGCGCGAAGAATTCGAGTGTTAATTTACTTTTGCTCTAAAAATTCGAAAATCGTTTCACTAAATATATCCAGGAATGCGGCCGAAGGAATGGCCAATTCTCTCGTCTTTCTCTCTTTTTTTTATTCGTCGTTCTACACATATCGTTATGCAAAAAATGTTCACCTCGGCGTAATAGCCATTGGATCTCCCTCGACTCTCACACACTAACGCGAAAGTATTGCATTTTTAAAACATAGTCGCGATTTTATCGAACAATATCACGTTATATTTTGACGTCCAGCACATAGCTCGTTCGTTAGCATGTCCCTGTTCCGATTTCCAATGCAATTCGATTCATTGTTTCGAGATCCCTATTGTTGATTAATTGGCGATTCGATTTCAATATAGTCCAATCAGCGCAAATAATCTTCCGTTTGAAAATTCAAACTTATACAAATACGCAAATTATAACAATCTATAATTTTGCCATGAAGGACACGATGACATGCCCTTCAGAAATTATAATACTCTATAGTCAAAACAAAACTTGATAATCGTTAATTAACAAATAATTGCTGATTTCGTAATCAACGCTTGGAAAAGTAATCGAGTCAAGCTCTGGAAATCACAAACAAGTTAAAAATCAACAACGAAGAATGGCACATCAGTGACATCGTCGTGTACAATGCGCATCGCTTCCTTCCGCACTCACCCCTTCGCAAAAAAAGAGAGAAAAAATCGAACGCACGAACGAGGAAAACGGTATACAATATAGATAATAATTAAAAAAAAATAAACGATCGGACGAACGAAGGAGGAAAAAACATCGAAAAACTAAACAAATCGTTTGAGTGGACGCGCAGCGTATATAAACGTTGCAGCGCAGGATTCCCTCCTCGCGCTCGCTCGAGGGCTTGGCTCGCGCGAGCCCACTCTATCACAATCGAGCTGCCGCACTTGTCCGGCGGATGTGTGTGTGTGTGTGTGTGTATGTGTGTATAGTGTGTGTGTGTGTGTGTCATCTGTGTACGTATGTATGTTTGTGTCCCTTCGTCTTCTCCTTCAGACTGCAGCTGGTCGCGTTGTTCGCTTCAGCTCGAGGTGTAGGTTCTCCTCTTCCCGTGGATCAGTTCTTCAGGCTGCCGGTGAGGAAGAGGCTTTCGCTGCTGTTGCTGCTGTAGGAGTCCGATCGACGTCGTGGCGCGGATGCAATCGCAGTGTCGCGGCGTCGCCGCGACTGATGCGCGCTCGCACTGCAGCACCCACATTTTTGTTAACTGCACCATCACACTCTAGTATCACCTCTACACATTGCAATTGTCATGGTTTATGGAACCTGTCGGGCAGAGAAGAGAGAAAGTTGCGAGTTAGTCAGGCTGATGGATCAATGCGCTTACACTTATTACAGTTGCTTTAATCTTGGCATGCTGCTTATTTATACTTTGAAACGGGAAATGCAGGAGGTGGATAAAGTTGGCAGTATTATTGTGTCGTAACATTGAAAGTTCTCATTTGTAGTTGTATAATCCAAGATATAAATTGAAAAAGTGTAGACATGTAGATTTAGTATAAACATCGAGTGTGAATAAGTGTATGCAAAACACCGAGTAAAAGAAAACGAAAATCCAAGTAATTTCTGGTGAAGAGTTTGTAAGAAAGTCGGTGAACACAAAGTCTGGTAGAAAATTATAGTTGACTGTGTGTCATACGTACATTAACGGACAAATGTTGAGTTTTTGTTTAATTAAGTGTAACTGCAATAAGCATTGAATGTCGTGTCAAAAGAGAGCGAAAGCTTATTTGAATATAGTGGTCTCTAGTATAGTATACATATAGCTATAGAGGCGCAAGTATATAAGGGCGTCGTCGCAATAAAATACCTAGTTAGGTGTCGACTATCCTCGTGAACGGCCATCTCCATGCTCTTAAATTCGTTAAGCTCCTTTCTTATAGCGGCTTTGTCCTTCGGGGTCAATCTCGTCCACGGCTTGTCCGCTCTCCTGTCGTAGTCATGCGCCTGCGTCACCTCTATGTAGTCGTTGAACCTGATAATCTGCCAAACAGAACGACGAATATTAGTGTCTGTGTGTGCGCGATTTCGGGGGTTGTATTAATAGTCCTCTTTACGCCCGCGCTAACGCTTCGATTCAACAACACTATATAGCAAGCGTTAATCGATCGGGATTTTCCCAACCAAGTGTGCACAGTGTAGATTGAAACTATTGCCAAGTTAGCATTCCTCGTTTATTAATATTGCTATTTTTCTCATACGACTGGCGCAACCTCGGCGTGTGATCGAACGTTGATCGATCATATGACCGGACTATCTTTAGTAAGAGCGACTCAGACAGATCGAGACTATAGCTTCTCGCGAGAAGAATTTCATTAAAATAAAACTTTTCTCCGCAGTGCCAGCAGCTGCTGCAGTAGCATATATATACACCTTTTTCTCCTTGAGCTCGTCGACGGTCGGCCGGAAGCTGAGCTTCCGCAGTAGGTAGCGCTTCTTCTCCTCCTTTTGCTTCTTCTCCTCGGCCGGACTTTGTTCTGCAAAAGAGGATCAGAGCAAAACGTACATAGGGATTAGCAGACGGGCCGAAAATTGCGTGTGCAGAGAGACGTTATAACGAGCTTACTTTTCAGAATGTTGCGCTCCTCCAGCTCCTCCTGAGTCGGCCGCATGCTCAGCCGCCTGCAAACACACATAGAGCCAATTAGGACTTGAGTTTGCGGGGCTCGCTGCCTAATTCGCGGATTCTTCTTTGAAAAGTACACGCTATGCGGAGTGTGTTTGTTGCCTGCGCGAAAGAAAGAGAGAAAGACGACTCGTAGACTGGGTTATCCTCGAAACGCTACTTTTCATTGTGCGCTTGGGGCGATAAGGCAAACCCGTTAGTCCCGATAAACGTAATATTCTTTTAAAAACACACTACCGTCACCTACATTCGGCGCTACTGCTATTTATTTTCAATCGCTTATACATGCAGCTTTAAAGAGAGAGTAAGATGCGGTAAGCGCAATCGCATCGCCAACGCGTTCAACAAACAACATGTTCATTTGAATTTTTCACGATCAAACAAACACTTTCACATTACTGCCAATTCGTTATCCAAATAAACCTCTTTGATAACGCCAATAAGTGGGACGTAGCCGCACAGGCGACAATCTCGCAGAATCAACAAATCCGCAGCGGACGCACATGTATAGTATAGAAGCGATAAATAAATCCCGCGAAATATTTCGTTCGCGAGTGAGAGAGAGAGAGATTCGCGCACGTATCAGTCGGCTCGTAAAGCCCGGCGCTATATACACGAGAGAGAAGCGCGTTAACGATCGCGTCGCCCGCATTTACACGTATAGCTGTATACAGCGAAAAGAGCAGCGTAAAAAACCGGAGCGACAGCAACGACGATGAAGCTAGAGGTGTATACGATGCGAATCGCGTGAGCTTTGGAATTTCAAAGAGAGAGAGAGAGAGAGAGAGTATCGGAATTAACGCGCGGAGGGATGAAGGTGGAAAAAAAAGCTGAGGAGGGTTGTACGTGGCGAGACTCTCGAGCGGTCTGTTCTCTCTCTTTGTTTGCCGTAAAATCGAAAGAGTCAATTTGGAGTGGAATTAACGCTCGTTGTTTAAACATCTATTTGTTCGCGATTGCCTTTTTTTTTTTAAGTGCAGAGAGAAAGCGACGTATGAATAATGATCGCGGTCGCGAGTGTATTTTCGGCGCGATCGGATTTTCCATCGAAATTAAAATTGTTACTACCTACAGTGTATACAGCGACCGAATCGCAGTGTATTTCGACGTTTTTAATTACTTTCGCGTCGGCGAGCGCCTTTGTTTACAACTACTCCGCGAGTCTTTTTAATGGCAATTGCACTACCTCATACTTCCTCCTCCAATCAGCTGCCAGACGAAACTAAACGCGCGAGTATATGTCAGGCAATTTTCCAGCGACCTTGCGTCGCAACTCAAATTCTCTCTTTTGCGCGTAGGTATATAACCCACGCGCGGCATCACGTGTCCATTCCGAATTTGCTCACAAGCTACTTCGCCGCGGTCTAATTTTTATAACACACAGCGCGAACTTAACGAGGCCTTTCGAATTTAATTTCACGGAAGAATCCACTATTGTAATATAATTGCTTTAAAGCGCCAGTGGATTAGTTCTTACCTGATGAGCCTCGCACCAATAGCTTCCTTCGTCTCCTGCCTCTCATTGTCCGATTGAACTTGGAGGATGTTACGGTTGATAAGCTCCTGCCGGTCGGGTCTTAGCGCGAGTTTCAACGAGAGCGATTCCTTGCGCGCTATCTTCGCCGCCAGTCGACCTGCGATTGTTTCAAGAGAGAATAATAATGATATAGCGATGTTATAATTATGTGGACGATATCGCTCGACGCTGTTGTGCGGCACGATTGTTAATTATTGTGTCATTTGGAAATGCGTATTTTGAGGTATCTTGTATTTTGCAAAGGAAATTGGATTTATCGCTGTCAATTTCGTGCTCGCCGAAGCGTACACGTGTCGATTAGGGAATATCAATTGTTTCGACAGAGAGCGACATCGCATCGGCGATTGGAATCGTCGGAAATTAATTATGCTAATTAATTCAAGCTTTGATATGATTATAAATATTATTTTTCCTGGAGAATTATTCAGCTTCAAACATTTGTACATCGAGCAAAAGCTTGAGTGTGTGTAGCGGATAAGACGAGCTTAGCTAAAGCCAAATCTGATGATTAATGCTCTCGAGGGACGGAGATTGCGCAACGGGCAGGAAATCGTAGGTTTTCACAGGATATCTAATTAAAGATTCAACTGTTAATAGGATCTAAAGACAAAAACAGCAGTTCGTTATCGTTTTCAAATTCTTCGCTTCACCGGTGCCCATTAGTTTTACCATCGAACTCGGAGCAGCTGTGGCTGCGCTGCAGCGTCAGGCTGTCGGCCGTCAGCTGCTGTCCGCACTGCATCTCCATCGTCGGCAAGGAGATCGCGTAAGCCGACGCCGCGCGTTGCACCGTTAGCATGATGCTTGTATATACACTCTCTGTCCGTAGTGACGTTCTCTAGTGTCAGCACCTCAGTCACCTGTTCTCTAACTAATATCTATTCGCACTGCTATTATGTGTCTGTGGGAATATGGTGATGAATCGTTCGATTGATTGTGATAATGTTTGATATTTACTAGTATACCGAACAGAATCATTCAACAGAATTAAATTTACTTTTTGAACGCAGCGGTAATTAGTGAAAATGTCATGATTAATCACATCAAGGCCGACCAACGCTCGTTTCGCTGCGAACAGTGAATGTAACGCGATACGGAGTCTCACTTTATTAAATGAGAGAGACATTTACACATGATTCGTCGGTGTTTTCAAATATTTACTTTGGCGTTTTTCACGAGCCGCGTATAATTAAAATTTCTCAAAAGGCAAACTTTATTAATAAAAACCCCTCGCCATATGTACCCAGCGTTATTTGTCGAAAGCTCGTGAAAAAATATTTGAGAATCAGAGGAATGCAGTTGGCAAAAAACGATCAACAAACGTTTTTTCATCATCTCTCGAAAGCTCTCGAGTTTTTATTGCGATGCGGCGAGAGATTCTCGTGGACCAACTAATAGGCTTCTCGCGCCGAACCGACCCACCGGCGACGAGAGCGAGGTGACCCAGTTTTTACGACGCGCGTGTGTGTGTTTTGATCGCGCGATCGATTAGGAGACGCCGTGTTTGTTGCCGCGAAAATAGCCGATTTTAATGCTTCCGGCCAAACAGGAACATACAGAGACACACACACACACACACACACACACAGAAACTGGCGCCGAAGGCGAATGGATCTGTTTGCCGGATAAACGGAATATTTCGGCGCTGCTGCGTGCGACGATGACATCAAAACCCTGATCCATTATGTGTCCGAGTTTTTGTAAATAAGTATCGCTGCGCCATTTCGTAAGTATTCACGAGCTTTTTTCGGATGCGGAGAACAATTCCAATCGTGGGTATACGATTAATTTTATTGTTTACTCTGTAATTGCGGAAGTCGTAAAAGCAACAATACGGTCCTATACAGATCATCTACTTAAAAATTCAACCTTCTAATCTCCAAGCACGTGTTGTAAGCCAACGCAATACAGAAAAAAATGTGACACTACAGCGCAACATAGAAAAAGGTAGCTAGCCGACGATCAATCAAAAAGTATCGAGTGATGGGTTTAACGACCTATCGCTTCGAGCCGCTCCATATCCTTGTAAACTTGGGCGCAGCGACGACAGCAGCAGTTCTCGCGACAATCAGTCGTAGTTTCGCAACGTCACGCTCATCGAAGCGAGCAACAGTGTATAACACGTTATACGCGGAAGAGCAGCAACCGAGGCAGCAACGCTGCGACGCGGTTTAGCTAAACAATTTTGAGAATTACATCATTTTGTTGCATAGCGTTGGCATCTGCTCGAGAATATTCACTCTGCGAAATGTGGGCGTACATTACTTATAAGTTGCAAGACAAGGGTTATTGAGTTTACGACGCGTCGTGTTAATTTTGCGTGATTGAAGACGGCTTCCGCCAGGTGATTTACCGGCTGTTTCTTAGCCCGAGATATTTGTTTTTGAAATGAATACCAAAGTTATACAGCGTGTTAACTAACTATTCAAGTAGTAATAAACTCGTAAATTTTTTCTTTTTACTGCGTCAAATTGCTAATCATCGTAAAAAGCTCGGTTTCTCGGTACATGAGTTGTATAGCTGCACCGTACCCACGGTTTTTTTTTAAGAATCACGAGATCGCAATTTCGCAACTACGACAGCAACGGCTTCGAAATTGACCTTGCCCGAAGCTTCAACTGACTTTTCTCCCTTCTGTACTTCTCATCGATCGCGTCTCCATTTCGACGATCGATCCAGCACCGATCTTATATTTTTAAAACACGAACTTTTCAGAAACTAATATAAAAACACCGAGATTCAACTCACTGCACTAGATTCTCACACGCGTACGCGTTTAGCGGATCAACAAACTCATCCCCTCGAGGTGAAAAGCACGCAGCGGCACTTCCGATCGAAAGGGTATAAACAAATCGTCACCGCGGTTACAATGAGGGACTCACCGACAATGAACGCGGCCAGGAAGGCACTGAACGACTCGTCGCCGGCTGGCAGCCGCGCGCGGATTAATATAAACCTCAAGGTGCGCGCGCCGCTCGCTCGCGTGGGTATAATTAGTACGTCGAAGGCTGATTTGATACGTCTTGGGTAATAATGATGCTCTCCGTTTATTTTTCACAGCGACTGTTGTCTTTGGGAGCTTTCACGAGCTTGCTTTTGTTTCTCGACTCTCGAGAGTCGGTTTATAACGTGCACAACAGCGTCGATCGAGCGATGCATGATCTACTCACTCTTCTCGTCGTCGTAGTCCTCCCGATAGAGCACCTGTCCATCGTTTGAATCCGTGTCCGAGTCCTCGCGTATGACGTAGGGCCTCGCGTTCTCCTTGTTCTCCACGTTGCTGTGCAACGCCAGGCCGAACCTCACCGGGCGACTGCTGCAAAATCAAATCAGAGCTCGTTAATTGGAGTCGTCCCGTGGATATTGACTGTTAGAGGTAGAGATAGATAGATAGAGAGATAGATAGAGGCTATGTGAACTTTTGGACTGGTGGTGTGATGCATAGCGAACCGATGGTTTCGTATATATTGGGTGTGATGTGAACGAGTTTCGAGAGATTGAAGTTCGGAGATGACTTTATTTTTTTGTCGAGTTTCTCGTCGAGTACAAGAGTGTTAGCTAAGGGATACAATACAACTGTGTGATATGTTGAAAACTTGGAGTAAAAAGTCAATGTGCAGGGTAAGAATAACAATTTTACGAAGCTACTTGAGTTTTTGCGTGAATCAAGAATAAAAAGTGTAAATGTATCGAGAAAGTATAAAAGCTGAAAATTTTTTAAAATTTTGACAGAAATAAATGAATGACTCGGTTATTGTAACGATTTTAACTGGCGGTTTTAAGCACTTTGACGAGCGAATGAACTCTTTTAAAAAACGTCCAATGACACAAAAATGGCAACATGGAGTTATGCAACGTGACAGAAATGTAAATCATCAAATGAGTTCCCTGTCTCGTTTTTCTCATGCTTAAAAATCATATTTCCATGCTATACATCGTATAAAAGAAACATATATATTATCCGACTGCACAGCAATGTCAAATAAATTATGGAGTCGCGCATGCTTGGTATATACTTAAAAAAAAAGAAGAAAAAGGTAGGTATATTTATATTATATTATAATAAAAAAGGCAGTAAAAGGGAAACGATAAAGACAAAAGGAAAACATTAATTTCAAAGGGTTGCCAAATTACCATATTCTCATCCTAGACCTTAAAGCAGGCCTTCTGGTTAAGCATAAGAAACATAGGATTTTTTTCTTTTACTAGTGATTGAATACATGTCTTATGGGCGAATGCACGAGAGTGTGATTCACTACGCTCACTACGCTCACACTACGACTGATCAACTATTTATATATTTAATGTTTATATGTATATAATTATGACTCTGGAACATTATTTTCGTGCAAGATATAGTGATAGAAATTGAATCGTAATTTTAACAGGAAATAATGTCCCAGTCTAATAACGTCCTCGAGCTTTCGTTCGTAACACTCGTATACTATTGTACGCGAAAGTCGAGGCGCTGCATTAGAGAGCTTTCACAGAATCGTCGACTCGACGGCTCGATTCGTTGACGATTTTTCGAAAAATAAACGATCGAACCCTCGATCGAGCGAGAAATACTTAAGAATAGTAGTAAACAAATGTTCGTAGGGCTGATCTTCCGAACAACCGAACGACGTACTTGAAGGACGCGTGGAGTTCCTGGCGCAGCGTGAGCGGTCTGACCTCCTGGGTGGGTGTACTCTGGGGCGTACCGGGCCCGCTTCCACCGCCCTTTTTCTTCAACGCGCTCTTCAGCGGCATCGCGTGAAACTTGGGCTCCTTTGCTGGGATCTCCTCGACCCGTGTCGTGTCGATGCCGTACATGTCCTCGTCGTCCACGTCAATGTCCTCGTCGTCTGCATTGAATATCGCAATAATTATATTTTGAAAAGGTAAAATAAGTAGAATCAAAAGTGAGATACATACCGTCATCCTCGCAGTCTAGAAGCGGCATCTGCTGCTGCCTCTGCCTGGAGATCAGAGTCGGACTGGGCGAGCTGAACATGGGCGGCGGCGGAATAGGTCCGATTTCGCTGAGCGGAATCGGCGGCTCCGGCAGCTCCGACAGCATCAGGTTCTGCGGGTAGCATCTCTCTATGACCTGCTGCTCGTCCGTGCCAGAGTGGAGCACCCCCTTGTCCGCTGGAAAAGTCAATTCGACCGTTAGTAAATCATTTCACCAATCATAGCGATGAATATACAGGTTTTGGATTAGAGAAAACGGGGTTATTCAAAAAACGCAGCTGCGGCCTCGCAGAGCCAGCTGGAGGTTGTTAGGTATTACTATTTTCATTGTCACACTCGGTTTTCACTCTGGGGCAGTGACAATAATTCAGAGTTAGTATCTTTACTTTGTAAGAAAACAACAACGCTCTGAGAATTAGTACACCTTACGCCGTTACTCATCGTAAAAGTTACACCGTGTTAGTGCGTATAATATCCAAAAACTATCGATTTCGCAGCGAATCGATGAATGTGTTAGTCGAAAAAAAGCATGTAATGCAGGTAGCCCATCACTGAAACAAACTCGACGAGTTTTCGACGTGGATGAGATGCCCTAACCTGTCAGGGATGACTCCTCGGCGTGATTATACACACCGGGTTTGCGATCGTTAACGAGGACACGAGGTGGACAGTTGAGTCGCCGGCTGTTGCCGAGTCGTGAACTCGTGTCCAGAGTATTGGGCCTGTTGGGTTTTGTCTGGGGGGCCTCGTGGTGATGCTGATGGCCCACCGACGATTGCTGATGTTGATGTTGCTCGCCGCTCGGAGAGACTGCACCGTTGCTGCCATTGCTTGACTCGTTCTTGTCCTTTTTCGGCTCTGAAATTTCATACGAAAGCCTTGAAACTTCCGCTCTCTTTTATTCGCTCTCTCTCGCTCGGCGTCGACGGGCCCAACTTAAAAACTCTGCTACGCTATACACAACTAACGATAAGAAAGACACAGACGGTATACGTATACACAAGAGCTTAAAAGTGTGAACAAACTAGTATAGCGAGAAATTTCACAACAAACATCCAGTAAGAGCTAAGCTATTTCACTCGCATAGTTCGCGTCAACTATTCGCAAAGCTCATCACGCCCCAGCCGCTAATAATCCTATTAGGCAGACTCCTAGCAAGTAGATCGAAGAAAAAGCCCGCTTATACACCCACTTCCTTTCTCGGAAAATTTTACGAGAGAGAGAGAGAGAGAGAGAGGGAATCGATCTTGGCGCGCTGCAGTCGGCAATTAGCGCTGGTCATCGGCTTAGAAAGTGAGCTCAGCACTTGGCCACTGGGCCAAAAGCTTTGCCGTATTCAAGGCCGGTCCAGTTATGTCGACTGTTCCGCTGATTCTCGGAAGAGTTGTGGGGCCGGACGATGACGCTGTATCCGAGGTGCGAAAATTACATTCCCAACTTCGTCCTCGTGACTAATGCGTAAAGGGCTTTTAATAAACCCGAAAATCACAGCTGGCACAGATACATGCGCGCAAAAACGAATTCCAACGGAGTTGCAATTCGCTCGCGTTTGAATGAAAATCGAACGGCCGGCAAGAGGATTTTTCGCATTGCTCGCGTGCCTCTGGCCGGCAGCCAAGTCGATTGCGCCAAACTCGCGAAGAGAGAGAGAGAGAGAGAGAGAGAGAGAGAGGTGGAAACGAATGTGTACCGCGATCGGCGAGTTTGTAGTGTAGTGTGTCGGATGAGAGGGAGGACGAGGCGAAATTATTGAGGATGCAGTATATAGGCTATACTGTGTGCTCCGATGCAGAGGTACTCGGGTTTCTTAGCCAGTTTCCTCGTTCGCTTGATTTTTCGGGTTTTGGGGGTAGAAGCTTGCTATTTTATCAGGAATATAGTTTCGTATAAAATCCGATACTGCGAGAATTTTTGAACAAAAAAAAAATACACTCGTTCATTATACAAGCACGAGTATCAAACTCGCGCGGACACTCGCCGATCCAATTATTCCATCAAACAACCCGAAACAGCATCAACAGCGCTCACACATCCCCCTTTGAATTAAACCGATTCGCCGGCGTCCGCCAGTCACGTCCAATTTGTCATCGACGCATCGCCTCGTCTTTTTCTACTTGCCTCGCCAGTTGAGCTCGACGATGCGTCCCATCGTCACTCGTCGCTCACTACGAGCTGCACGTGATTTCGCACACTGTTATATAGTACACTTATGCCAATAACTCGCAAGGGAGAGCAGAAGTGTTTTCACGCACGGTTCGGAGTAGACTGACTAAGAGACAGCGCTTCGCGCGCGTCGCTCTTGCCGCTTCGGATTAAAATAGTTGGCGAAGGCGGAGAGGCTTCGAGGTGAGTCTCTAAATTTCTGGGGAGTGATGAATCGCGCTTCGGTTTTGTTTGTCGTTGCTGTTGCTATACCGACATTGTTACCTTTTTTCGGGGGCTGAAGGTGATGGATCGGATTTTTAGTGAAAAGAACGATACATTTGCGAGCTGACACTTGTCGAAGAATGCATTTAGCTGGGGTGTTTAGATTCTTGCGGTGACGAAGATCGGGGAATTATAAGAGCATGACGAGATTCTCGCGTGGGCGTGTGAATAGCGCCTCTGAATTTCCCGACGAGCGCATTTCTGCGGTGTTGACAGAATATAGCGCCGGGAATTTTGTTTGTCGAAATTTTACCACGATTTTATACGTTTCCTAAATTCTACAAAATTCAGTAGTATGAATCAAGTCCGATAAGAAATAAAAAATCCCAGCTCAACTGCTTAATCGGCTCAACCACTTATAACCCTCGTCGAGAAAAAAAATCCACAATCGACGAAATAAAGACAAAGTGGCAGCTCGTTCTCCGATCAATCATCGCTCTCGGGTCTATCGCGCAGGCACAGCTCCAACGAAGAGCTTTCCTCTCTCTCTCTCTCTACAGTGTCTGGTGCATTTCGCGTCCCGAGCACGTCGAGTGCGCAATGCGGCACGTTTTCCGCGAGAGTCTAATCTCCAGCTTCACCGGAACATGGCTACTGATTTATCGCGACCGGGCGGAAAAATGCGGGTACGGCTCTGTGTTGACGCGCTGATAAATACCGCATTCACCGATGAGTGGATGCTCCTGATGCGGATAGATTGTTGACTGCGCTTTTTCCGGTGTTTCTAGATAAAAAAAAAAAAAGGGAGAGAACGAGGCGACCTTGATGGAATGTGACCTAGTGCGTATGCGTTACGTAAATAGTTAACGGCACTCGAGTGGATCTGATCGATCAAAGTATTAATATATTCTATACTGCGGAATACAGGTATAGATTCGATAAAATTACTTAGGAGCAATCTTCGCGCGTCAGAAACAATTTAATAAAGAGCGAGAAGATAAGTGAATTCTTCGCTTTTACCTTTCGCGACTGCTTTTTCATTTATTTTTCACTACGATAATTTCCTTTGTACTGACGAGCGGAACAAGCGAGAAAAAGACAGAGGCAGAAAGAGAGACTCGATCTCTCGACGGTGAAGTGGAGAGGAATGAAAGGACTGAATGGGAAAATTATCGCGCTCTGACGTAATACACGTCCCCCCCCCCCCTCTATAAATACAGCCTCGGCGTAAGATGCTCGATTATTGCATGCTGTATAAATATTTGCATGAAAAAACCAGGCGCAGCAAACAAAGGATGTACACTCGAGATTAAAACTATTCCCCGATATATACGTGCATGTCACTTTATCAAGATTACTTTTGCATGGTCTCGCAGCTCTCCATGAGTTATTCCGAGGACTCGATATAGATTTTCCGCAGCCGTTGCATATTAAATATACGATTGCGCGCTTATTTATAGCGGATATGACGACGACGACGATCTGTGTATACGGCCTTGGATTTCGATAATCATTAACATCGTCGCTTAATCCTACGCGGATATTATATGCGATACGAACAATGCGCGTTGGATCGATTTTACCTCGTTATAATACGCCAGAGATTCGAGAGGAAGGAGAGCATTCATTTTACACTCATCTCCGCGAGCAACAAAGGAGATGGAAAAAAGGAGGAGGAATGCCGTTGCTGCTGCTGCTGCTGCTGTTGGCTCAAACCAATTTAGCACCAGGAAGGAAAGAGAAAAATCGAGCCAGTCGATATTTCTGACGTGCGAGGCATGCAATAAAGCAGCTGGAAATGACTATGCGTTGTTTACCAAGCCTGTCGACGGAGTAGCGATACTCTTCAGATGCAATTTCAAATGTGTAATTTACACCGGCGCTGTTGAAGAGAAAGAGATTTTTCTATGCTCTATAGGTATATCGAATTGCGTATAAAACAATGAATTTCTGCCGCTGACGCGTTAACTCGGTCGTTAATTTTGGAAAACGTCATGGTAAAATTACATTGCACTCGATCAATAAAAAAATACGCGGTAATCAAAGCTTCATCGCTCGCAGCCATACGCGTACATAAAACAACAATGCCGCCACATGTGCCGTTCGAGTATACTCCCACGCGTCGAAGAGCAGGTTATACATACGCCCACTTGCACAGCCCTCGGCGGCTTTTATTGCGTAATCAACGAGATAGCGAAAAGTGATTTTTGAGAGGTGCAAGAGCTTCCCAGTGCGGAGCTTTCTACGTGTAATTCGCAGAGGTAATTGACGCAAGTATAGTTGCAAGGAGACTCTCTCACCGGGAACATATAGCGCGACGCACGAATGCGCGACTTGGGAATTGTAGATTAGGAAGCTAACGCTCGCTGCTCTCTTGTGCGCGTGTGTATACTCTTCGAAGTCGTATCGTGTGAAATTTCGGTGTGTAAAATCGATATTCCACAAAGTGGCTGCATTATTTTTCAGCCACCCCCGCGAATATATTTCCGAGGAACAATATAAGATGTATAAATTTTCGCAAAGTCACAAGCTTCCGCCCCCTCGCAGCAATGAATATCTAAACTCCGGAGCCTCTATAATATTGAAAAACGAGGGCGCATAAAATATACCGATCGAGGCAACGCGAAAAGGTAATCCGCGCGTTTAATTCAATCCCCTGGCTTGGAAAAAAAAAGGGAGAGGATGAGTGGAAAGGAAAAAAAGGCGGGAAATCAATGAGGATAATTGCCGCGGACTTATGCGCGCTATTATATGAGAATAGCATAGGATTAGTAAAATCAATACGGCGCTTTTGTCGCCGATTGATTAATGGACGCGCGTGATGTCGAACCGTTAACGCGTGTAGTAATGATTCTGATGGGTTTTAGGTTGAATTTCGCATCAGAGCATTGTTCGTTAAGGTTAAGGTCTGCACCGAAGTGGAAATCAATAAAACGGACGCGAATCCGATAATCGGATATATCCGGATAATAAGAACTGGCGCGCGCGGCTTTTCAAACTTCTGTGCGCCGTGGAGAAGATTATACAAACCCGCTTTCCGGAGAATAGAAGAAAAACAAAAATCGTCCTTCGCCTCTCTTCTAAGACAATTATACAACCATGTACACACGTCCCAATTACACAGCCGCGTATGTGTCTCGTCGCCGAGTACAAAGTTGCGTCCATTATAAAGGATTTCCCACAGTCCTTTTATACGCCGCGGTGCAGCCGCTCCCCTTTATTAGCGCCGGCTTTCAGCCAAGTCCAAGAGTATAGTATTCCTTTTTTTTTTTCTAATTAACATCCCTTGCCAGCGCACGGCGAAATCCGATAATGACGTCGGAAGCGAATATTACCGATGCAATTAGCCGTGCGTTCTTATATCCGTTTCGAATATTACATCTCTTCGAGTACTCACCGATTAAAAAGACACATCTCGCTCTTATACGAGTTGGGCAAGCCATTCATTGTAAAACGGAAAAATTCGATGGCGAGATAAAGTACGAAGTTCGCCCCGCAATTTTCACTTCCGTCTCGCCGCGCCAGTATACGTAATACCTACTTCTCCAAGCTAACCGCATTTCTCGGCCCCTTTTCACTCTCTCTCTCTCCCTACTATGCTCTCGCGTAACTTTTCAGCGGTCGCCTTTTTCTTCGCGCGAGCGACGAGCGCGACCACTATGCCCCTATACTACTACTGCAACGAGGGAATTTACGCGCGCGGAGCGTGAGGAGAATTTCGTAGCCGTCTTTATTTTTACGACGGAGCCCGGCGATTTCGGCTAGGTAAGTACCTGGAAGCGAGCTTTGGGATGGTGATGGGTTTTTCCCTTCTTTTTCGCTTTTTTTTCCCCCTTCGACGACGCGGAATGGAGTCGAGGGAGATTCTTTGCGTGGGGGTATTTCTCAGCGGAAGGAAAAAAAAAGGTTTCTGCGTCGGTACGCGCGAATTCGTATATGGACTGAATGTTTCATCGAATGAAATAATGATGCGAAGCTTCGCTTCTCTGTATAATACGCAGGGAAGCTTGCGTGGGTGGTTGCTTTTATTCGTTTTCGATATACGTTACAATAATAAAACTCGTTTTTACATTTAGATTGGAGAAATATCTGTTCGATACAAATTAGCGTATAACGACGATGACGCACGTCATGAAAACAGACGTGCTCAAATGGCATTGAGCGGCAAACTGCATACAAAGCGCGTACATCAGCTGCGTAAACGCATTGAAATCTAGTTCCAGGAACTGGCAGTAAGTAGTATGAGACAGAGTTGATCAGACTATGCATCCCTATAACGTACTTTGCGTGAAGCGAAGGCGTTGAGGGAGATTGTGAGCGTCTTTGGAGTTGCGCCTTTGTGTTGTCTGCGCTTTCTCAGTTCGCTCGCTGTTAATAACGTATCGAGTTTGAGAGATGAATAAAACGTCGGAGAATAAAACTATCCCAACGGGTATATTTCGGGACGTAGTCCAGAAGCTTCGTAGACGAAAGTCGGAATTAGGTCGATCGCCAAATCTCTCTCCTCAGAAGAAATATTAGAATCGTCTCTGCCATTTCTCTGCGAGATTTTTCAATAATTAACGTAACACGTGCGAGCACTCGTCGTGCCGTATTTTAACACACATAAGCATAGGGGGGAGCCGAGAAAGCAAGCGTGATGCCATAATAGAAATCCGATATCTCCTCGAGCTTTCCCAGTCAAACTCCGCAAGAAACTCGCTTACGACGAATCAGCCCGATATTCGAAGATAAAAAATTCAATACACCAAACGAAGCAGTTGGCGAAAGCTCTCGACCCACGCAGTAGCGCGCGAAACTGCATTATTTTAAATTAAAAGCCCGCGCGCGCGCGCGCGCTCCTTATATTAAAAGTTCGAGGCGAACGCTGCACTGCACACACTGCAGGCGATCTAATTTAGCAGGCCGCGCGCAACTCTCTCAATAAAAAGCGCATCTCTCTCTCTGAAATATCTCGAAATAACCGCAAACCGCTCACAAAGAAGCTCCGACTATACGTTAAATAGGTACACACGCGCGAGGGGAAGAAATTCCGCGGCTGGAAATAACGCGAGCGCGAGAGGCGTTCTGACGTCACTCTCCGCGCGCGTATCTATAAAAAATGAGAGAAAAAGAGAAAAAAGTGGAGAGGAGCGGCGCTATACTCTCTGAACTTGAACTCTCTCGAGCGCGTCGCGACGTCGACGACGAGGAGGAGGAGGTCAACAACATCTCTCGCAGAGATGCGTGCGTGAAGGGGAGCTTTTTCGCGGGAGAGACTGCAATGTCGGAGAGATTAATCGGTAGGTGGTATAAAGCTCCTTTTTGACGCCGAATCGCTTTAATAATTCACGCGGGCGATTTATCAAAAAAAACGGGTATTACACGTATATATAGCAGAGCATCCGGATACGAGGTAATCATTCATACGAGGTTTTATTAAAAGAAAAGTCAATATAACACTCGACTTCTGCGCGGCATGCTCAGAGTCTATAAATCGGGTTAATTGAGTGAGATGAATGAGAGAAGCGTCTTGCAGAGAAAAAAGGGTAGTCGAGCAGAGCCGGAACTAATAAAAGTATTTACTCGCCGATATGATGTGCGCAGCGAAGCGCGTACAGAGAGAGAGAGAGAGACGGGAGATGGAAATGAAACTTTTACTGAATTTCATATAAAACTTTATACGCCGAACTTACTACTTCGACACGCCGTTAATTACTCCCGCGGCGCTTTAATGCCATTAAAAATTTCGCAATGAACTTCTCAAGTGTCCGCTCGAGCGCAAAAGTTTAATAGAATTCGAAGAAAATAAAAAATTTCTCATACGAAATGCGTCGCTCTACTCGTGTGCGGATTGTTGGAGGGAAGAAATTTAGTAAAAATGTGGTTCTCTGCGCGCGCACTGCTGGATGATTATCATTATCTCTTTACAGGACTTATTTTAGAACCGCGTACTACGCCGAGGGAAATTCTTTTTTTGCAATACTTTAAAAGTTTTCAAGTACATGTAATATTTTTTACCTCCTACCGCGTGCCCACACACTTTTTCCCATAGTTTTATACCTCGAGCTGAATAAGAATTCATCGTTTTAAACTCCAAGTTTTTCCCGTAATTAGCTTTTCATATTCAGCGTGAGTTACACGAAACCGCGTAGAATTTTTTTATCTGAATCGAGACGCGATAAACGTTCCGTCGATCATTTCGTACACTACATAAAACGATCAGAACATTTCAACGCTATGTGTGCATTCATGCAACGTAAAGAAAAAAAAAACAACGAGTGAAAAGCTCATGTCGTAAAAGCTTATTTACTCATAAATATATACGAATCTATAAAAGTATATGGCGTCAGTCGCGTCTAAAGTGACGTACGTATTTCACATGCATGTAAAAATAAAGAAAGGCCGTTAAGAGTTTAAAAAAAAATATATATAATCATCGATCCTTGCGCGCTTCCCCGAGTCTACACGAGAAGCATTTCGCGCTAAGTAACGCATATAATATACTCGTAATGCATTTGAAAATTCATAAATTCCGTAAAGCTGTATCTTCGTTTTTACGGCATCGTAAAAAGCTGGATATTTTTTAGCGACTAAAAAAGAGGATTTCTCGCGTTATTTATTACTCTTATAAATCCTCCTTCATAATGCTGCGTCAGAGAGGATGAGCTTCATTGGATGATAAGATTAAATATTTTATATCCAAAAGCTTGATAAATATTGCATAAACTCGATATTTACTTTTGAGAATATTCATGCAAACGTTAAAAAACAGCTCTAAATCAAACAGTGTCCTACTCGCTCCCGGCAGTAAAACTATCCAACTCCCGTTTGACTTTTTATTCGCAGTTCGATAAAAAAAAAAAAACGATCGTACCTTTCGCAGCCATAATTTCGAGACTCACACACCGTCTCCAAAGTTTTCCTCGCGATCGATACTTCATTGAGACAAACGGAAGAGAAACTAACATACAACAGAACACAATCCTACACATCGAAAGAACCAATAAAAAGACAGATCGTGCAAGAAAAAGGGCCCTCGCAAAAATCCACTTCTCCTCGTTCTTCTGGCCACACGAGTGTCTCACCTAAGCTGCCGAATCCCTTCTTGTACCCGGGGGGCAAAAAGGCGGCCGGCGGCGTGATTGGTGGCGCGGCGTCCCAGGCTACACCGTTGCCAGGAGTCGTGGGTACGACGTCGGGCACCTGCTGCTGTTGCTGCTGGTGCTGGTGGCAGGTGTAGCCAGGAAGCTCGAGGACGCGCTGCTGCATCATGTCGCAGCGTCTGCGTCTCCGGCCGGCCGGCCCAAACGTCTTCACTGCCGTCATGAAGCCCACCCCGCTCATGCTCGGAATCGATTGCTCTTTCTCTCTTCTCGGCACTTGGCAATGTCTGCGCTCACTATACCGGCGACTATACACGCGCACAGAGGAAACAGCGGATACTATAGGACAGAGGACAGCAAAGAGGAGGAAGAGGAGAGTACGAGTATACAGGAGAAAGAGAGAACGAGAAACACCGCGTCTCCCGCACCAGGCTGCGGTGATGTGTGCCCGGCGACGTCGAGTGCGCGACTAGTCTGCGCGCTCTTCTTTCGGAGAGGGTGTAGGTACTGACGCCGCCGCCGCTGCCACGAGGAGGGTGATATCGGATATGCGCGTGCGCTCGCTCGTTTCCCTGGGAGAAAGCGTGCGTGGGCGAGCTCTCTCTCTCTCTCTCTTTCGCCGATAGTCGTTGCCGGCCGCCTTTTCTTCGCTTTGATCGTTATTTGGTTTACATCAGGGCTACGCGAGATATATAATGTAGCGGCGCATTTCTATATAGCCCAGAGTCAAAGGGGTAAGTATAGACGTGGGAGTAGGGCTGCCTGTTGAGCGGATTTGCCAAATCAAAAATGGTATGGAGGATTCAGTAAGAGGATTTCCGAGAAACGAAGGGGAAGTACAGGTTGAGTTATAAATTTCCGTCGAGTTTCTCAAACGGAGACGACTCTGTGCCCTTAAGCTGCGATTCATCAAAATGTAAAGAGAAAAAATGAAACAATAACGCTGCGTCGGCGTAAAAATCGAACCCGCGTCTTTGTGTACAGAAATCACGGAGTCAGAACGCAGAGAAATATGAAGAAAGGACGCCGTGACGAGAGAGCGATCGTTATACGCAGAAGGTCCAAGCACGTGCAGTTCGCTTTTCCGCTGACTTTTTCGCTCCAAAGCAAAAGGTAGGACTTTTTTGCGCATCGAGAGGAAGCCAGGGATATCCCCCTTTTTTCCTTTTTTTTTTTTTACAAATCGCCGACACTTCTCGCAGAGAAATTAATTAAACTGCTGGAGATCGAGTTTGTTGTCGTTGATTTGATTACAAGCTAAAGTTAGTTTCTCCTTTTTACGCAAGCATCAGCCTGTACAAAACCGAACTTCTCAAGGCAACTGCAATTCGCCTAAACAGCAGCAGCCACAACCCTCTCGTCTCAAACAAAGGCCGGAGCGACGACCTCAACGTCTACCTGCTTACTCGCTCTCCACTTCTTTCTTTCTCTCTAGCGACAGTTGCAAAAGTCGCGAGACTCGTGGAAGGAATACGCGAGAGGCTTCCGCGGGCTAATACCCCGAGGCCCCAAGCCCGCATTTTTTAGCTCTTTCTGTACAGTGGAAAAGTTTGGAGGGGGTGGGTAGTAGCACCGGGCTCGTTTCGGCTTCTTTTTTGCGGTCTGTCCTCGCACGTAGACGAGAGAGAGAGCCGAGCGGTTTAATGAATTTGGAGGATGTGAATTGTCGCCTTTGCGGTGTCTGCATTCGTATTGAGACAAACGAGGCGAAGGTATATTGCGTTTTTTTTCTCGTGGAATTTCGCGCGTCAAATATAACTTGATGACGAATTTAATAAAGCCGAAAGCTCGGCTATATTTGTCACTCGGCGTCGGGGAAAGTTTCTTCCCACCGGCAACAATAAACACGCAGAGTCGCGTAATTCAATTTCCTTCCGAAGAAGGATGTGTCGTGTCCCCAAACTTCTCCAAACGCGATTCCTCGAGTTAAAAGAAATCCAGCCACGCCGTGTATCCCTTCCATGCAAATTAGCAGCGCTGCAAGCTCACCCTTTTTCCAGGCAGTAAACTCGATGTGCTTAATTCTCGTGTGCTTAACGAGTGTGGTAAGTTGACGCCTCTCAAAGGCGAAACTCGCAGCCTTACGACTCGAAAAAGGAGCTCGGAGAACTGAAAAGTTCGAAGGCGAGAGAGCAAAGTTCGTATGCTCTCTCGCATGAGCTCGTCGGATTTACGGCATGAGGAAAAGTTTCTCGTAGGTAGTGGTAGGTGGCCATTGATCGACGAGACTCCCGCAGCGATTTATGTATATATCTGTATACGAGGTTATATACTCAAGTGGCTATGAATTTATGCAGTAGCAACTCAATGACTGACTGCAGTTGGAAGGATTAAAAAGTTTTTAAGCGCCGACGATGTAGCTCGACATGCTGCTGCTTCTTCCACTTCGGTTGATGTTCCTTTGCTCGAGATTTCAAGCAGCCACTCGTACATAGCTGAATATTCAAAACTTGAGCGGGAATTCTTGCGAGAAACAAAAAAAAAATCTATATCCAGCAGTTCTTTGCTTTTGACGGCGAGCGCTAAACTTTGTTTACGAAATTCTGTCTATCGAATACTTGGAAGCTCTCCAGGGAAAAAAATTTAATTTCCAGCTCGTCAGGACGAGAGAGAGAGAGAGACCCTTTTCAACTTCGCGGGAGAAGAGGAACGTTCGCCAAGTATTTTAAAGTTAACAACGATCCAACCGTGAAATCACGGCAGCTTCGTTTTCGAAAAAGTCGTCCTATGCAATATTTGAATTCAGAGTGAGTTGACTGGAATTATCGTATCCATACTTACTCCGATGAGGTGTACATTATTTTACAAGGTTCATTCGTCGTTGTATAAACTCACCTGAAACAGAAAAGAAGATAAAGACATTAGTAACAGTCGATAATGCAGGCGATAAAAGCAAACTAAACAGCCTCGAGAACGAAGCCACTTAAGCTCGAGCAAATAAGAATCGGCTCCATAATTCGCTTTCTCTCTCTCCGCAAGCGCAACAAACTGCCAGTAATTAACTCTCAATTCGTGCGCACACAGCTATACGAAAACAACAAGCAGCAGCAGCAGCAGCTCGTTCCTTCCGTACAAAAGGCTGGCTTCGAGTAAAAAGCCGCGCGCCCGTGCATTTAACCGAGGCGATAGAGCGCGAGAAGTTGCGGCTTTGGAATTTGTCGAAGCAAGCTCCCACCCCCACTGAGATTACAGGCGATTTAACTCGAGAGAGGGCGAGAGAAACTCCTCCACACAGATAATAGACAGACACATACCAGTGCAGCGAATCGCTTTTCCTCTTTTAACTCTTTGTCGGCGAGGAAAACCGAGATAGAGGAGAGACGATAGCTGCTCGTGATTATCCAAGAGTATCCCTGGGATTTATCGGCGTCCCGCTTAATTTTAACGGATCGCGGTAAAGAGACCAGAGGAAAGGAGGTGTCGGATGCCGATTGTTGGCCGCGAGATCGATTGCCACGCGCGCTGTGGGAGACGCGTCCGTGATTTAGCATTTTGATTTGCTCCAAGGCTTTTCCACCCGATTTATGACCATATAGCGGGGTTTACGCCGCAGCTATGCTGCTGTGTATATTTGCGCAGCTCATTGTTCTTCGTCGATGGGCCAGCGAGACTAACGAGTGATTTCGCCTTCGCGTCGGAAAGTTTTTTCCGAGGGCGAAGAGTAGCGAGCTGGAACGTATAATGCCAGGCGTGCAGCGATGAGAGCGAAAGTGGAGCGCGTTTCAAGCCCTTGACATATGAGAAAGTTGAGAGAGAGAGAGAAATGGCTCGCGGATCGTTGATGTTATAACGTTGTACAGAGTCGAGCGGAATCGAGTGTAGTAAGCGGATATTGCTTATTCAGATGTGACACACATGCTCGGTTTTATGCGTCGTACGTTTTCATTATGCTGCTCGAGTGTGGATCAACTTTTATTACCGCGATTGAAGTTTTGAACTACTAGATGGTATGGCACGATAAGCGCGAATATTTTACTGCTGCAAAAGGATCGGGAGTATCTCTCGCGAAGAACGTCGGGGATACGCGTGTCTTGGACGCAGGGAAAATTCCTGTCATGCCCTTATATGTTATTTGACGTGTGTGTTATATACCATCCCTTTTCACCTTCTTTTATCATATTCCAGGAAAGCAAAGTACATAAGAGCGCATTTTTCCTGGAAAAATCTACAAAAGAATCTGTAGCACATGCGTCGGAAACGATATCCTTTCAATTCCCAATCGTCGATTTCCGACTGTTAAGCGATTAGCAATCAAGATTTGAATCCGAGTAACATGTATTTATTATCAAAAATAATCAGACCCTCGGGGAAGTAATACATAAGGGTTTGGTCACAAGCCCCCTCGGCTGTGCGTCTTCATAAATCGATAGCCATTTCTCTTCACGGCCATGCTTCGAGCGGTAAAAAGCTCTGATAGTTAATAATACATATGCGTTTACAATCCTTGGCGAAAATCATGGCGACTCCGTATCTCACAAAGACAAATTTCATCTCAGTGTCCATCAGTGCGGTTCGTCACACCAACAAAATTATCCGAAAAAAAAGAAAGAGAGAAAGAGAGAAAGAGGAAGAAAAGCACTTCGCCCCATACGAGTTTGATTGACAGACGTTTTCAGTCCCCCGCCTAATCCATGAGCGTAAGCCGGTGCGGTAAATAGAATAAATATTTGCCGAACAAATTGAAACGCATTTCCCTTCTCTCGTCCTCTCTCTCCCTTCGATCGACTTTCTATACGTCGCCGAGTAATATCCCTATACTACTGCGCGACGAGAAGAATATAGCAGCTCGTGAATAGCCCATTGGGAAATTGGCTTCTGGTTGCCGACGTTGACTGGCTTCGCTGCTAGAGATATAATTTATCGCCGGTTGAAATTTCACGTGACGGATAGAATCTATATATAGCGAGCGCTCGCGAAATACCGCGCGAAGAATTTATGCCGTCGCTCGTTTGCCTTTATTATATACGGTGAAAGCTCGGGGCGGTGATTAAAAATTATATTCTCGAAGCTTCTCGCGAGCTTTTGGTGGAAAGAGGTGAGAATCAAGGAAAGCACACTTATTAGTAGCTCAAATTATTTGTTTTTCTCCGAAATAACAACAAACACACACGACGCTACATCGATCGAGTCCCGCAAGCTCTCTCAGCGCGTCGCGAATCATAAACCCTCATTACACACTCATCGCCAGAGCGGCGCCGACAGCAATAATTATTTACGTATATATAAAATGAAGCCGATCCAATTACGGCTGCAGCTGGCCATTTCGTTTAATGAAATTAGCTCCTCTACAGCAGCGCGCTACGTGCATGACCCACATTTGTCCGGCCAATTCAAATCGCCCGCCATCACCGAGCTTTTCGAGTTCCTCCGCCGCAGCCCCCTCAAGTGTTTCGCGCTCGAAATTACTCCGAGTCGGATGAAGTGGTCGGATTGAATGGGCTCGTCTGTAAGTGTATTGTATGCGAAAACACACGCGCGCGAGCTTCAGCTTGGATTACGCGCGAGAAAGGGCAGTTTTTCGGGATTGCGCTTGTAATGAGAATTTTCCCGGCGCGAATATAAGCGAAAGAGAGAAGATAATGGAGAGGAGTATTTTGACGGCAATAATGGCACGATAAGCCCGATATTAACGAGCCGAGAATCGTCGCAATCTAGTTTCCTTGATAATAAGCTTCAAATTTATCGATCATCGCAATTTCATTATACCGCTCGCTCGGCGCCTTCGAGAGTGACTAACTTTATAATAATACACCAAAGTTCAACCTGAGAGAGAGCGAGCGAGAGCAGTCTATGCCGTCTGAAACTTTGAACGATATTAAGTATAGATTAGATTCTCTCATAGCTACTTCCATTCGAATAACACACACACACACCCACACACACCCACACACACACACACACACACACGCAGCTCCTACTATTTATAAAACGCACTGCTGCAATTATTGAAAACGCTGACCCACAAATCGCACGATAGAGCTGCGAGAGAGAGTAGGTAGAAAAGGACAAAAAAAGCGGCGGAATATCTCCAAACGACTCGCTGCGGCTGACAGCTAATTTATACGATACACCGATAGTCTGAATATTTCAGGCGCAACGTCTCATCGCGCAAAGTAACGCGTTGACGTCAGCGCAGCCACGAGGATGTGTTCCATAAACAATGCAAAACGCTAGCATCGTTTCAGATTTTCCCGGCGTTAACGCTGCGCGTAAACGCACTTTTACGAGAGCCGCGCACGCTTTCGTGAATGAGTTAAAATTTTACGCCTTTCTCTCTCCGCGCATGAATGAAATCCGTGACGCGTGTGAGAGCTTTTTTTGGGCTTCGGAAACCGACACCGCCGCGGGTTTTGAGTAATTTCGCCGTTTGGTGTTTTGACGCGTCGTATGATATTGGAGCGAGTTATAATTTTATTCGGAAAAGGGGTACAGGGGGGGCAACGAAGAGTGATTACGAAAAGCTTTTTGCTCCGATCGGAAAGTCAAAGCTTTGTATAACGAGGACGACTATAGGATGAATATCGTATTTTTCATCTCGTTGCAATTCATCAACTTTTTCCGTGAACAACTTTGCCCGCGAGTTCCATTTGAAACAGACAAAACCACTCGGCGACATTAAGTTACGAAAACGCACGATCTTTCTACATACAACGTATAGGATATCAGCTAGATCTCGGCCAGTAGCAGAAGCAACGACAACGATATATTTCTCTCTTTCGAGTGCGCGCGAGTAACGAAAAAAAAAAAGAGAAAGCCAGAACAATGAGCTGATATATCCTCGGGAATATCGCGTCGGCGGTGAGTAACAAACCGCGAGGAAAGGAACCGCGGCGCCGCGCGAAAAAAAAAAAGACAATGAGGCTCACTTTCTCTTTCGGCCGATACACGCCCGCGCCGAAAAATCCTCCGCTAACGAGAGAGAAAGAGAGGGTGAGCCGCTCGTCAAACACGGAGAAAAAAAAGCAAGAAAGAGAGAAAAGTTGAAGGCGACGCGCTCAGCTGTGTCTGTGAATTTTTCAAGGTCTCGAGCACCCGGAAACTCTCTCGTCGCCCCTCGATCGATCAAGGTCTTCTTCGCGAGCGCGTCGTCGTCCCCTGATGCTTCTTACTCTCTCTCTCGCGCTCGCAGCAGCAGCAGCAGCTGGAGTATAAGTACAGCGAGAAAAAGGGAGGGACCGACAATTACTCAGTGCGCGAGATCCCTCGCTTTATCTCCGGGCGAGGGCAAGTAGCTTCGTTTTCTCTCTCGCTCTCTGTGTACAGACGCTTTTGTGGTCGCGCTGCGCAGAGGCGATATGGAGGATAGTAGTCGGTCCGACCGAGCGCGGATTGTACTACTGCGAGAACGAGATTTCTGCGGTTATCGGCGCTGTATACCTGTAGATTGCGTTTCGAGGGAAAATTAACTGGGGCTAGATCTCGTAGAATCGATATGCTAATACTGTAGCCCGAGGAAGATTCAGCGTAAGAGTTAGCGAAATTCATTAGAGCCGAGTAGTTGGTGAATCACGAAAGGAGCATTTGACTTTCAAAGTCATTTATAAGAACGCTGAATTCCGGCCAAATCACCTTGGATTCTCACCAAATTACCGCGAGATATGAATGAAAAGCCGCTAGTTATCCTTTTTTTCCCCCGCGAGATAGTCTCCCGCAATTAATTGTTTGTTTGTGTCGGAATTCCCTCCAAACCAAGTAAATTCAAGTCCACGACCGCGACCTAATCAATTTCCAATCAAGCCCTCGAGCGTTCGACTAAGGCTATTTACGTGCACGTACACGATTCCAGGGAACAGCGTTGCATCAAAGGCGTTCAAGATACGGACACGCGAAAAACCGGAGATATAGAGAGTCGGACCGCAACCTTGACCTTGGCAGTGTGCAGCCGCGGTTTTAGCTCGCGCGTAGTGTATCATCACGGCTGCCGGCGCTGCATCGATTTCGGCGGATGCTGCGCGCAGACAAAGAAGTGGAAGGTCGGCCCCCCGGCGTCAGATTCGTTGGAAATCATTGGAGATTGTTGACGCGATCGGCGAGAGCTACTGGGTCAGTAGCCGTGGAGGATTTACGAGCTGCGATATTTTTTCACGCCGCGGACTATAAATACTGCACGGAAGGACGTTTCTTTTTTCGCGCGATCGAGAGGGTTCCGGACAATCTCGTATTTAAAATAGTTTCTCGAGCGAGGAGAGATGGTATGCATAACTCGTCTCATTAAGCTGCTGTTTGTGCACGGAAATCTCTCAAGTGAGCGAGTATCGTACTTCCCGGTCGGAAATTGTTCGCGTCTACAACGTCGGAAAAAGTTCCTATGCAAAATCAATTCGATTCATTTGACTTTCAATGGCTGCGCGTGGGAAAATCGATCGTGCGACTTGTGTCTTCTGTATATACTTCCGTGTATACGCTGTTTTTTCTCGGAGGTGACTCTTCTCCGAAAATAGAGGTGTAAACGCGGATATGAGCGTCGTAAAAAATGTCGTGGACATAATATACACTCTCGTGCATTTTTTCCGGGACGATGCATTTTCCACGGTATAAAGTTTCGAGTTTTCTGCTTTTGTGCCCTCGAGAATGAAGAGCTGGTGGGTAGATGGAGATGAGTTTTTTTTTTCTTCTTCAGAAAACGTACGTACGGGAAAAATTCATACTGAAATTATAGCTACTCCGCTCTCAAAACCCATTTCCGCAGAGGCAAGCAGCCAAGCTCTCTTCAGGAATTCATCTCACAATACAGGTAGAGGAGCAAGCGCGGAGCGATCGTCAAAATCCGCCTCATGCGAATTTCACGCGAGATTACATAATTGACCAAGGATCCGCGCTCGAAAATTCAAAAGCCCGCCGGTAGCAGCGGCTGCAGGAGCGGCTTGATCCTTGAAACGAAAATCCCGGCCTCGTGACAGCCAGCCTGACAGCGTACAATGCCCAAGATGGCTGCTGCTGTGTGGGGGTGTATACAGTATGTGCAGAGGTAGTTCTGGATTCGGTTTCTCAAAGCGCTCGAATTTCACGGTAGAGGGATATGGATACACGTCGGGGGTGGCTGATGCAGAGCTTTCATAATTGGAAGCGCAAGGTGAAGTTATCAGAGTGTCAGCGCGAGGGGTTTGTTTTGTTTCGAAGAATACCGAGGAAGCGATGAAGAATCAATTGCGTCGCATTCCGATCGAAATTCCCAATAACGGTTGAGAATCCTCGTGGAAAAATTCTCGACACGTGATTCGGCCTCGGCGAAACTGCGGCAAAGGTCGCGTTAGGGCGGGATTGCTTAGGGGCTTGGCTGTGATGGAAGGGAAAAAGGAGTATCTTTTTCTCTCTCTCTGCGGGCGCGAGAATAAGAGCAAGCTTTAGGCGCATCTGCATACAGTGCGAGAGAGTGACACGTCGAGAGCTGAAAGGATATTTTTCATCAGGCGTCATTCAAGGCTGCCGCGGCGCCGGTATCGACGCGCCTTATGGGTTAAGGTTGAACTTTGGAGTGCATATTTTCGGCGAGGGATTCCTCTTTGATATCTTTTTTTTTTTTTTTTTGCTTTTCATTTCGGATGAGTATCATCTTTTTGTTTCGCTTCTTGTGTGCGCGGTATTTTTCACGCGAAAAAAAGCCTCGCAGTAGAGAACTAAATTAAACCAAATATAACAAGGAGAAACGAGAACGACTCGAAGTTTCTCTCGAGCAACGTGTACAAAGGCGCGATAAATCAGACTGCGACTCGCAAACCCTCCCAAGTAGAAAGACTAAACGTAGAGTCAAACATCTCTCGCTTTGCCACAATAGAGAGACTCGGTGAGTATATATACATACAATTGCAGACTCCGCGTCGAACGAGATTTACCGTAGGTTTCAAGGCGCGTAGATATAGTATACACTGCGGTCTCGCTTGCATTAACGATTCCACTCGAGCGAACTTGGTCAAGTTCATCGCGACGACAACTTTTATCGCCGAGGACGCACCTGATGACAAACGATCGGTTGAAGTATGAATCACGAGCTTGATTGCGAGCGTTTGTCTCGTGAAATATTCAGGAGATTGCAGCGTTGGATCTCTCTTGGAAACCTTGGAGCGAGCGTTTGTTTTTCGCGGATTTTTACTTACTCATTGTTTAATTTTCCGGATTTTTCGAAAAAATAATATTGAACAATCCTCTCAAAGTTCCAGCAGCGCAAACGCTGATGTTAGTTGAGAACAAAGGAACGCACGACACTAGAACGCGAGGGTAATAGTCATCGACCTCTCAGGCCTCTCCACTCGAGTGTGCCTTTATGACGTAACGCATCTCTCGAGCTTCTCTCGAGCGGTCATGCATAATTTTCGCCTACTGCTCCTTCTTTCTCTCTCGCGTCGAACACAATCTCGTTTCGGCGCGGTGTAATTAAGAACAAAATTAAAAAAAGGTAGAGAAAGAAACTGGAGAGAAAAAAATTTTCAGCGATTTTATTACGTTTATACGTGGCAGCGGGTGTCAAGGACGCCTGTGTGTGTGAAAAATACGGATATATACGACGGAGTTCTCTCACTCGTTCTCTCCGTTACTTTTTCATAAGGGCGTGTGCATACGGCTGATATATATTTCATGCAAATCTTGGCTTTGAATTCGCGCTATAAACGACATTACCTTCACAAAGAATTTTTAATGCATATATCGGAGGAGCTCGACCGGCCGAATCCTATTAGTGCGTGTGTCCCGAGACTTCGGGATGAAAAATATCATCAAGGTTCTTCGTTAATTATATCGAACTAATACGACAAAGTCCCGAAATTAATCAACATCCCGCAAGGTACACATACGAGGCTTGCCTTACCGAATTTTTCTCAAACCTGCAGCTTATACGACGAGCAAACTTATTCAACCTCGAATTCCTAATTACGCTCCAATACCGCGGAATAATTATCGTAAACAAGCAAGTTTCGGCGCTTACTCTCGCAATTTTCGAGAGAGTCCACATCCGTGCTCGCAAAGTTTATTATTACGTGCAGCGGAATTGATTGCCCTCCGACGCAGAGTCGTTGTGCGTGTGTGTGTCGTCGCGCGCGCGCGAGGGAGAGTAAGAGAGAGAGAGAGATGGAGCCACGTGCTCGGAATATGACCGAGTGCTTTTCCGCATTGTCGGGTATACACACGGCTATTATACGAGGAATTTCTCGGAGTGCAAGCAAGGGACTCTGAAAAGTTTGAAAGTATATTCGTGTATGCGCTCGCGAGTGCATGTAGGTATATACATGGAGAAAGAGAGAGAAAGAGGATGAAAAACTGAAGGATCGCGCGCGCGCGCGCAGGGATTGCGCTGAATAAATGCATAGATTTCACGGAATATTTTAGAGATGGAACGTGATGATAATAACGCGCGCTGAGCTTGCGATATAGCTTTTTTCAAATATTTACATCACACATGTATTTCCACCGAGAGTACGCCTTGCTTTACATTTGATTTATGAAAATTGTACGCAGAGATTGTACACCTATATACAATTTTTACGAAAACAGTATTGATGAGGACTTTGTAAATCTTAAAGCTTCTGTGACATTCCGGATGAAATATTTATTATTCGACCACCGATAGAGCCCATCAAATATTAAAAATCTGAATTTACAAAAATTCGCGTGGAAATCGCGTGCAATAATATTTGTATGCAATTTGTATACAACCGTTACGGCATAGTCCTATAGGGACTATCACGCGAAAGCCACCTCCTACCACAAGATATCTCTCAAACCTTTGAATATTTCAATCAATCGAGGAGTTTCATCGAGCCGAAAACTGCACAAAGAGACGCACACGCAGCATTAGTCGCACGTCCGCAAATAAAAGCTCTTTCTCTCTCAACCCCCAAAAAGTCTTCCTCTCTTTCAAGCAGCTTTATTGCTTCTCCGACGCGTCGCGGAGACACGTGCAGACGGCCGCAGGGTCAAGGACGTCTGTCGGGGAAACTTCCCTTGCGGTAGTGGTGCTGCGGGATTCACGTCCGAAGTTTCGCCTTCTCCCGTCCTGTACATATCCGAACGTAATTCGCACGCGCGCGCGACTCTCTGCGAGATGATGAAAATTCGCCGAGTCGTGCGCGTGTCCGATAACGAGTGTATATTGCGCTCGAGAGACCGATTATAGGGGAGCGAGTCTTCTGAGATCGAAATGCAAATGACTGCCAAGAGAGAGAGAGAGAGAGAGAGAGAGAGAGAGAGAGAGAGACGAGCTTGGGGCTGATAAGAGGCTCCAAGTTTCGACGTTGTTGTTAATTAACGAGCTGTATGGTTTGTTTGCTAAAGTTGCGCGCGCGGGGGGGTAGTATAGTATCGTAAATATGCCCCTTTGTTCACGTTCGTATTAAGAGAGAACCGATGGGTTATTTTTCTCATTATATCCCGCTAACACGATTATGTTATAACTCGACAGGTGAAAGGAATAAGAAAGAAAAAGTAAACGCGTACGCTTCAAAGCAATAAACTTAACGAACTGCCGGCGGGGAAAACTTGACTCTCCTATTTTGTTTTATTTCGATAAATTGGATTTCTTCGCGTGTAAATAAAAGTACTACACTTTTCCGTTCGCTTCTCTATATCCCTGAACTTGAAATTCGAGAGTCGATTGCAAGGATAAAAAAACAGAACAATATGCCTTAACGAAGCGATTTGCAAAAAAAAAACCGCTTCGCGTGTGTATTATACGAGATATTCATTAAGTCGATTAAACAGCCGTTAATAATACGTTCATTCCTGCGTGGGCTCGTTTAAACGATCCGAATATTTCACTCTCGCGATTAACGAACGAGCCGCGTATTTATTATTGCTCATGGCTGTTTGGAATACGTCGTTCGAAGCTGACGTTCGGAATTATCAAATCGAAAATTATTAAATTTAACGCCCTAATAGAGCCGCTGCCATCCACTCCACAAAGTGGGTGTAAGGTCATAAGTTCATCGAATATACAGCTTTTGTTATCAATACACCGTTGTAACGCATAATTCGGATTGAAATATACTTCGTGATCTCGCAACAATTATACCGATGGATCGCACATACAATGCAAGCTTGCGCTCTGTAATCGCTTACACGAATTGTATACGAGTAAAGCTTCGAAAAAATATACCTATAATTCGAAAACCGAAAAGCAAACGAGGAAACGTGACACAGCGGGAATAAAACACCGAATCCATTAGGCTTGAACTAGCTTCCCTCTCTCTTGTGGACATTTACGGCAGCCGCAGCCTCATAAATGATAAAACCCGCGCAATTGATTATGCGGACGCGCGGCCGAGCAAATTAACGGTCTCTGCGATTAACCGAATTTACCTTGTCGAAAGCTCGGCCGCGCGATTTTGGCATGGCAGCACCCGCGGCGCTGCCTAGTTTCACGCAATTATCAAGTCCGTATAGCAGCTGCGAGCCATCAGTGTCCCGTGCGACGGGAGATTAAGACGAGGGACCTTCGGGCGGAATATATGTAATCATCGAGGCTGTATTATCAATTCGCCAAAGACTCGTCAAAGATTTTTCTTCTCTTTACGTAACTTTGGCGTCGATGAACGAAAATCAATGCCGGTATCGGCTAGCAGCAGCGACGAGTATTGCGAATTCAAGTCTCGTGACCTCGGCTTAATCACAAACTTTTGGCACCGTCGCGCCGAGTAGAGAGCAAAAAACCTTCGAAGAGATGAGCCATCGGAACCGATAAAAAGAATTGGCAGACCGACCTCCAGCTGATATACATGCGCGTAAAAATTCGCAGGGCGTTGCCGAAAAGAAGAGAAAAAAAAAATACAGAGATCAGCGCCATTCGACGAAAATGCACTCTTGGGGGGTGTGCAGAGCAGCTGCTGCAAGTGACTCCCGAGAGCCGAATTTTCATCGCTCCGCAAGTTTATGGCTAAAAGGCAGCGCGTTATGGCGCGCGATTTTGCAGATTGACGTAGAAGAGATCGTCCTTCGAGAGAACTACTCGAATATAATAATATATTTACGTGCGCATATAAGGTGTATATACCGGCGATACTCGTCGAATTGCAATAGGCTCCTGCGCGAAATTAAAATTATTCTGGAACGAGGCCAAGACGGATCGCAACGGAGCTTGGTGGCCTTAGTTAGGAAGATCGTCGTCGTAAAGTGGATGCCCGCCTATCTCGTTTTGTATTGAGTTTACGAGAGGCAATTTCTAGTCGGATTATTTTTTTCCGCCCCGGCTGTTCCATCTTCCTCGAGTGTGTTGCAGGTATATACCTTGACAAATTCCGTTTGAATCATCGACTTTGGTCTTTTGTCTCTCCGCGTCTCTTTTTATACTCACGCGAGTCTCTCTCGTAGCATTATAAGTTAAATATATAAAAACGACAGGCAAGCGTCGAATCCTTGGAAAACACGATCCCGCGTAGTGCAGCCGGCAAAGATATGATTTCAAAGGGTAAAAAAACTCTCAAAGCCCTCTGGCGCACACGGCACAAAAGAATACGACTCGCTGGAGAAAGGCCCCGCGAAGAAGCGGGAAAAGCGGATAAAGTCCAAGTTTAATGGAGTGTCTTTTCTCTCTGCGTACTGTGTGCCTTGAAGGACTGTAACGATCAGCCGGAGACTCGAGCTGAGCCAATGTGGCGTTATATCGGTTTCGTAATGTATCTTTACGAGCTGCAGGTGCCACGAGATTAAGGGCTTTTTACACTCCTTTGGCCTACATAAAACAAATTAGACTCGGCACTTTGGCCGAGCAGCTTTTCGTCCTTTTCCACGAGTGTAAGAGAGCAGAGCGACGTCGCCAAGTGGCTTACTCGAGCGTCAATTTTTCCTTGAGAATTTTTAGTCTCGCACGAACTTTTCTCAAGTGTTAACGATTCGAGGGAAAATAAACTTTTCAAACTTGGAATCGTAAAAGGGAAGACTTTGACTGGTGCCCGCTCTTTCGGAAGCACAAAGGACGATGTAGCTCTCTCAAGTTCTTCCTCTGTATTTGAATAAGACGAAGAATTCCGTCAATCCTTTTTCGATAATCGATAATCGATAGCTACACGCGCGCGTCATCTTTACTCGATGAACCTATCGTGTGTGTGTAACCTTCGACTCTCGAGAACAGCAGCATCAGCCCTTGGCGTCTAATCTGCCAAGGTATGCACATATACATATACACACGAAATTTGATAGTATCGCACAAGAGCATCAGCGGCTTATATGTGCATGTACTGTCTCGCTCAAAGGTCTCTCGCTACACTCGATTATACAGCTAGAGCCAAGCTCAATTAACGTGATGATCGTCTTCGACCGATCGATGATCGCCTAATGAACGGGACTTCCTGTACTTTGTTGCGCACACGTAGTGCCACCAGCACTTCGCCTCGAGAGATATCGAACATCTTCGGGGTTTAACGAGAGAGTCTTCCGCCTCGCCAGTCGCCGCTCCATTATACACACGGCTCTAATGGGCTTTTCAGTGAAAATGTACAATTCTTACCAATATCTTTTTCATATTTACACTTCACACCCCCGCGAAAAGAAAAGCGACACCGCATTCGTCAGAAAACAAACAAGTCAGCGTCATCGTCGAAGCTTCTAAATCAAGCACCGGATACTCTCTTCCCGTCAGCTTTATTGGCCCATGTTTCTCTCTCGGCCCGATGATCCTCTAGCCGCGAAGCTAATCCTTCCTGCGGCATAACGAGCGCAGCCCGCGGATTTATGATCGGCCTAGAGTACATATATACCTACTCCATCTTTGCGGTGATTGGCACGTGTCGCATCAGCGCGCCGTTGCGCTCATTACAACGATGGAGAGTATACGGGTTCAGAGCCTGACAACGTGTAAATTTGTCGCGGACGGACACATGTGTTTACCTTGAATTTCGAGTTAATCTTGGGGAGTATGCCGAGTATATTTATACCGACAGTGTGTTGACGGCTGATTGATATCGATGTGAAACGAAAGTGCAATAAGTATTAGTGCTCCTGCGTGAATTTATACGGCATCGTCAATTCCACGACGACGCTCTTTTCTTTTTCTCTACAAACACACACGTGACGCCGTAAAAAAGCTCTTAGCCTACTTTTTACACACACGGATCGGAAATAAATTCCTAGCGAAATTACAAACATCTCTCCGTGTACGTTTACGGACACGTTTGCGTATGATGAAATGGCAGTGGTTCCTCGAGTTTTTTATTACGCTTTTACCGCGCTTTATGACGTTTGATAATCTAGCTTAGCGTTCGGCGATTTTAATACACTCGTAAACGTGAATTATTCAGCGAACAAACTCGTCGTCAATCGTCATGGGATTATTTTCTATCTCCTCGACGTAACGCGCTTCCTCTGTGCAAACTGCCTTTTATATACCGCCAATCACTTGAATAAACTCGTTCGTTATAAAAGCTCGTGTTGTTTGAAAAAACGCCGGCGACGCCTTTAACGATATACAAACGCGCCGATTTATGCGCAAGGAAAAAATAATAAAAGAGCTCTCGCGCGGACTCCAGAGAGTCAACTCCGGTGGAGCCTTTTTAAAGCGAAAAGATCAATAAAACGCTTTTTCCGCCTGCTGGCCGGAGAGCGTCGAATTATGACCGAAGAAAAAAAAGCTCTCGGGGACCTTGGAAAACGAAGTAAGGAAAACATACTCTAGAGCGCGCAAGGCTCCTCCGTCCTCGCAGTAGATGGAAAAAGCAGTTCTCCGCGTCTTTATCTTCGTCAGTGGTGAGCACAGCTGCGCTACAGATCGTACATAGCGAAGGTTAATTTCAAGAAGATTAGCCTCCCACGAGCGATTCAATTTTTATCTCCGCTACTCTAATGTCAGGATAAATTAGCGACGATGATTTTTACGCGCGAAAAAGATAGCGGTTTATAATTGTTAAGCTTGATTGTGATTAACGGCTTGCGTGTGGCTAGACGACACGCTGTAGACTAGTGGCCTGTTACCAGGGGTATGTTAATCTGAATTTAATACCGCGTTATCTTGATTTAGCCGAGCAGGTGGGTGAGAAGTGTGTAATGAATTGTTTTTTCCTCCCTCACTTGTGTATAAAAGAATTATCAGGATTAGTTCCGTCGCTCTAAATAAAGAATGAGAATGCTTTCGGGAATAATGGAATTAAGCTTTCGCCGAATGCGAAACTATATTTACATAACGTCGACGTTGCTATGCATTAAAAAGCAATCGTCATTCCGACGACTCTTTCTCTCTCTTTTTATCTTGCGCAACCCAGGGATTCCATCTCACTTATGAAAACTGTCTGCGTATAGACTCGATAACGCCGACGCATCCGCGAAGCGATGAGTTTTCTTCCGGCGTATTTTCTTCTCTCTCTCTCTCTCTCTCGGTATATAAAGCGTTTGGAAGAGGAAGAATAAGATGGAAATACGGTGCTAGACTGCCCGAGGCGTTTTCATTTTTCACTCTCGCCTGAGAACAAGGAGAGATGTATACAAGCACGCGCGCGATATATGATAAACCGATGCCGTTGAAAGGGAGTATCTTGTTCGCGGGATTGAAAAATCGATCGGATTCTCTCTTTTTTTTTTCGCAAAAGCTCGGCGTTGTTGTAAGCTGCTTAACTGCCAGGCTCGAGTTTGCACTTTGTGCGTTGTTACAAAAGAGGAGATGTACAGCGTGTACAGCTTGGGAAAAAAAATTGTTATATAGAAATTCCGGAAACTTGAAATTCCTCGAAATAACCCACTTCCCCGGCCAAAAAGCCAGAAGATTAAAGCCCTCTTCTTCTAGTCGCTGAAGACTCGAGTTACCGCACGGAAGAAAGCTCGCCGCGGCCTGTACACGCGCCTCAAGAGCTGCGCGCAGACGACGACGGAGATGAAAAGCGAGAGCAGCAGCAGGCGCGCAAGCACCGCATTGCCTTCCGCAATGACCCAGTCTGTATCGTCGCGACGCTGCTGCGGATGTCGTGTTGGTTTTTTTTTTTTTTTTTTGCTCGGACTCGTCTTTATTTCTTGCGGCGTATGCATAAGCCTGCCAAAAAGGGCCAACGAACTATCGGGTCGAGAGCCGCTGAAACAATTTTTAACTTGGCTCGCAATTGGCGAGCTGCCCTTTTGTTCGGCTGGTTTTTAAGGGGAAGAAAAAGATCGACCCGCTGCGCAAAGGATATTAATTTTCGAGCGTCCCTCTGCTGTAGATTGAAGTTTTAGCCTACTTTGGTTTGTATTCGAAAAATGTTTTTCTGTGCTTGCGTGTGTTACTTCAATTTTCAATGCCGCGCGTCCGGCCAATCCAATGAAATTTTCAGCGCAACTTTTTACGTAACCGCTAAAAGCTTCCAAAAACAGCAGCAGCCTGTATCTCGAGCTGTATTCGGATACGAAAAAACAAATAAACTTTTTCAATATCCATCGTAAGCTCGTAAACGCAATTGCGCCGAAAACAAGCTCGGGCGTTTCGTAAGCGGCAAGATTCGAAACGCGTCTCCTACGATAACTCGTCCACTGTTTGCACTGCACATACGTGCTGCAATTCGCTAAGCAGCACAAGGCTAGTCCTACCCACACACACACACACACACATCCGTTAATTCGAAGCTCGAGTGTGTCTGCGAATAATCTCTTCGAGATTCTGGCAATGATAAGACTACGCTTTCGAAGCATAATAACCCTGTGAGATTCTGCATTAACGAAGTATTAGAATCTCGGCTGGAGTGTATAAGTCTCGACCTTCCTTCTCTCTCTCTCTCTCTCTCTCTCTCTCTCTCTCGCCACAGTTTTCGAAAGCGAGTTACAATCTTACAGTCGGAGTCACGAGTTATGCGGTGCACCGTCGTCGGCGGACTAAATATTCAAATGAAGGTCTACTCGCTGGCGCCTACTTTTCAAGTAGATTAAGTCAAGCTGCGGTCGGACTTTACAGATTCGAAAACACAATTACAACTTTATTTCGTACCGAACGAAAGATAATTAAATCCGCTAATGAAAAACGTCCCTTTAATTCTCACCCCTTTGAATGTTCAAGCGATAATCTGCCGTGGCTTTGTGTATATAGTACAAACGATTGTCGAAAATCGAAGCGAACCATGACGATGCTCGACCTTGGAAAATAATCCGGAACTGAGCGCGTGCGGCCCTTTCGCGAAGATTAATCGCGGGGGTCGATCCTACTTCACTCGTTGCAGCGGCAGAAGCAAGGTCAGCCACAGAGTGAGAGGGTGAGTTGCTTGTATATACACGTGCTTCGTAAAATGAGCTTCGGTTTATTAGCTAGTCCGACGAGCTTTTTCCGGATGCTGTAGAGCTTTTTTACAAGAGACGCGCAAGGCGTCTACTTTTATTATGGCAGCTTTCCGTGACGCGAATTTTGAAATATTCTCCATTTTTTACAATCTTGTATGTAATCTTACACTACGCGTTTTTATTTCGGGGATTAGCGCATTATTCATGCAAGCTGCGGAATGAGTTTCCCGAGAGTAGAACAGCTTGCATTTATATACACACGCGCAAGCTCGCCGCAAGGATGTGGGTGTATGAGTAATTTCATTCATCCCAACAAAGAAAAGTTATCTTATTCATGTAATGTCTGCATAATGGGCCAAGTTTTTAAGCTTTGTTTAACCGAAACTATTTGTTCGCCAAAGTGCGCAATCAACAACACAGCTCGTATTTATTACACGCGTAATCCCAGATTTTATACGGACGAATATACGAAATAACTCGTAAATCCGATTACCACACGCGGCAAGTGCGTTTAACACAATTAATTCATGCGCGGGGCAAAACCAAAATTCAATCAACCTACAGGTGAGAAGAAAAAGCATATCGATTTCCCAGCGAGCAAACAAACAAGCCAACTCGGAAATAATTCGCACTCGTGGCCCGTCGCGCTGATTCGGCCGAGAGACTTCACGCCAGAGAGAGAGATATCTCTCACTCTACCCGAAGCTTCTCTAGGGAGATCCGGTGCTCGAGTCCCGAGTAATCCCGAGGACGCTGCGCGATTCTTACATACAGACACACGCGAGCGCGAGACAGGTCTCGGGCTTTAATTCACTCGCACGCTGACGGGCCGCTAAGCGCCGGAGCTTTCGATACAGACAGTGATTTCGAGATAAAGCTGCGCGAGCGAAAGTCGATTATTTTCCGATCAAAGCCGAGAGGGGGAGAGATTGACGGAGCTGATTTTAAAAGTTTCCGAGGGTGTTTAGCTTAAGCAGGGATTTCGGGATTCTTCACGCGAGGGTGGCGAAGATCACGATTTCTCTGCTCGGTGTGGAAGCGAATAGCGGAGAGATAGTGCGGTGAGGTCTTTTTTTTGTTTGAAAATTTCGTATTTTAAAGCGGATTTGTTCGCGTTTTATCGACGTGTTCCTTTTAACGGGTGAAGTTTTATCAACGAAGATTTTTACGCTTCATTGCTCGAACTTGTTACTCACGTACTGCTGAGAGCTCTCGATTTTTACGGATGGTTTCTCTGACTCACCTGAAACAAAAAAAAAACGAATAAAAAATTAGTTTCAATATTTTTGGAGTTAAAGTATTGTATTGCGTTGAATAAATATATCGCGCTTTCAATTTTAATACATTTAGAGCTCGCGGAAGCTTCTAATGAAAAAGGTTGAGTTCTAAAAATTTTTTAATTAAAGATTTGCTGAAAAGCTCTTTTTTTCGAAGCTCTCACGTGAAATATCTACCATCCATTTATCCTTACAGCTCCGAATAAACTGTTAAAAAATAAAATACAAACGAAGCGCTCTAAAACAGCAATCGAGTCACTCTTGAGCTCAACTCCTCCTGTACTGCGAACAACAACAAATTCACTCAGAAACCATTAAATAGTTTCGAGCATCTCGACGAGAACGAGGACGAACGACGGCATAGCCTCGTCATTGTTATGCTAACTAAGAAAACAGGCCTACGGCGGAGTATAACGGGACATTAGCATCGATCGATCGCAAACTCGACGGCTCATTAAAGCTCGCCGCTCGACGAAAGTTGAGGGAAAGTTCGCCAAGCAGGTGTACGACGTAATGACGAGCCGTCGCCGTGCGGTTGCTGTTGTTCCATACACACCAGAGAGAAGTTGCGTTCTTGCGAGATGTATACACCGAAAGTTGAACGGGGAGAAGTATAACCGTGTTCTTGGGGGGGGGGGGGG
>CM053168.1:66344835-66367171 GCA_012977825.3 Pteromalus puparum
TTGTTGCTTGGCGAGGGGGAGGGGGGCGGCGTAAAGTTTGCCGTTTTGTCATGTTGATTTCGAGCGATGCTCGCGCTTTGATTTTTCAAAGGGATGAGCCGCACTTCCTACTCCGCGTAATTGCGACGCGGTGAACTTCATCATAACTTCACGCTCTAATTGAAGTGCAAAGTTGTAGCAATACACTTAAATTTCCAGCAACTTTTATCATCAGCCGATGCATCAGCCGGGCGTCGGGCATGATTTCGGGTAATTAAAACTAATTAGCCTAATTGCCAGCGAGGGCTGTGCATAAATTCGTCGTCGTCGGTACACGTCCTGGAGTCCTGTAATGACGAGGTTGGAAGCTGTAGTAGTAGGACTCGAGGTCGGAATCGCAAAGGACTCGCGAGACGGCATGTATAATTGCGCTGGAGCATAGGCGACAATCCTGTACTTTCGACTTAATTGTAGCACAAGAGAGAGAGAGAGAGAGAGAGAGAGAGAGAGAGAGAGAGAGAGAAGCGCGCGCACCTGCGGAAATGAATGGGGCGGATCTCGAGGACCCTCCCTCCCGAGCAGGCGCAGACAGTCTCTGTGTGTGTTCTGTGCTATAGCTTCCTGCGCAATGGCGTGATTTATCATCTGAGCTATGACAGGCATTTGGAACTGTTTCGGAATCCCGAACGCTCTCTTGTGTACTGCGAAGATCGAGCGTTTTCGAATAATTCAAGCTCGCTATACACACGCGCTACTAGTCTTGACGGTCGAAATTAACGAAAAACTCATCGCGAATTCTTTCTTCGTCGCCCTCGCGCAAGTCACGGCTAATTGAAAGCAAAAATTAACTTTCCCAACTCGATAAACAGCAGCACCGGCAGCAGCAGCTATACTCCTTATTTTCTCGCGAAGCAGCTTCTCTGCACAGAGGCGACCTTGACATTGCAGGGCGCGCTTAATCCCGACTCGTGCACGAGGATCATCTCGCTCTCTCTCTCTCTCTCTCTCTCTCTCTCTTCGCATTTATGAAACTTTCCGCGCGCACTCGAAGGTGTGCGCGAGCGAGATAGACGCTCGGAGGCAGCTGCATAACTCAATGTGCGTGTATACGTATACAACCGCGTCCTGAATGGAATAATGCACGACTGAAGTGAGAGAGTTGCGGATTTGCAGCTACGGCGAATGAATAGGCGAGTGTGCGGCTGACGAGAATATTCGGATACAAGGCTTGAAGAAAGTTTGGGATTTTCAAAACTGATGTTTACGAGCGAGCCGCGCTTTTTAGCGACGTAACTTTGCAATTTTGCGCGAGTTTGACAATATTACGTAATCGCTAATGAGGTACGAAAGTTTTGCGAGTGCGCGCTAAGCGGAGTTTAATTTTATGCCGCAGCAGCGCAATAAGCGCGATGCATGCATGTAAAATATGCGCATTTACAATGAGTTGTAAACAATCGTTTGTGAGATAGAATATTCAAAAAAGGATAGTAATTTCGAATAAGAAATCTTGCAACGCTTTCTCGACAAACTACAGCGATCGATTATTTCGCGTATACCCTCCGGTGGTATAGCGTTCGATTTAATCTCGCTAAATTCCATATAATTAAGTGCGCATTTACATACTTTCCTTTGTCGGAGCCAGAGAGAGAGAGAGAGAGAGAGGGGGGGGGGAGGAAATCCGGATTCAATGGAGAATAATAGGAGCTCTGGCAAAAAACACGGAGGGACTTTTAACTAGAATGAAGCCAAAATGCTATCGGTTTATAGCAGCCGAAGGTCGTCGTAGGGTCCTTTGTGCCGGCGGATTTTATTGAAATTCTATCGAGCCGTACAGTTCGTTGCATCGGCTTCTTTTTAATCACAGAGAGTGAGGGAGGTACTCCGAAAGAAACAGAGAAAAACATTTTTTTAATAAAATTCAAAACCACGACGATAGCTGCAAGGCCACCAGCGAAAACTATATTATCAGCAGAGAGTGCACACACGCGAATAGTTCAAGTACTCGAGTGAGCCACAAGGCGCGATAACGAACGCGATTCCAATTAGGAAGATTTAATACTCACATACACACACGTGTATGTTCTCGCTTTTCAGCCTACGTGCTCGGGACACACGAGCGTTGCTTCTATACTGCTGCTGCTGTTGCTGCACCGGTAAATTAATTCGCCTACGGGGTTAAGCTATAGACTCGAATCGCGAGCGCTGGGGCGGAGAAAGATGATAGCGAAGCTTGGCGTTTGCAATGTTTATTCTGGATGAAGGAGGTCGTCTGTTATCAGCTCGTTCGAGTGCAAAAGGTTGCACGCGTTTGGAAAATAAGCTCCGCTTTGTAAACCTTTGGAATTTTTATACTGCCGTGGGTGAAAGATTTTGTTGTGATTATGGCTAACGTGGGACGATGGGGAAAAAGGTTTCGATTTACGCAACACCGAGAGACGTGAGCCGGCTTTTATTTGAAAACACGGCCAGACGAGGATAGTTAAAGCAAAAATTGTTATCGCGCTGCAATGGAAGAATTTTTCTCGGGACCTTTTATTTTAAATTTCATTCAACGTACGGTGCTATTAAGCCGAGAGAGCTTTTACCAATATTTTTAGGATTATTTTGATGAAATAAGCAGCAGGATCACGAGTGACAGCTCCTTTGGCATGTGTTGAACGAGGGAAATAAAATTCAAAAAGTATAGCTGGGAGTATAAAGAAACTCTATTAAGGAAAATTGCTTTGGGTAAGAAAGAAGAAAATTGAGTTTCCTCGTGCAAGCATTTCTACGAACTGGTATAGGACATTAAAGAAGAGACTCTTTGAGAGAACGTTTGGTATATAATATCAGTCAAAGCTCGGTGGGATACCTCGGATAAACAAATACGTATGTACACTATTTTTCTGTAATACTCGAAAAATGCATTAAAAACACATAAGCATACGAGTATAATCCGGATTAATTTCAAAGTTCGATAATTCGATCCGGGCAGCATCGATAAATGAATCCCCGAAGAGTTGCGCGATGTATCTACATTGGATTAAAACGAGAGTAGTAGGGAAAAAAGTATAGAAATAACGTTAAAAAGAGAATTTCATCTGGGCTCATCGCAGATTCTCTCGGTGCACCCCAATCAATTCACTTAATTTCCAGCAGCTGCATCAGTTTTTTTGCACGCGCGGCCGACCCTCTCGTTAAATATTTTTCCCTCATTTGTTTGCATTGGAGATGCATTTTCAACGAATTGCAGGCGAATATGTTTTCTGCGAAACGACAGGTTTGAACTTTCCTCATTTGTTTTCTTTTAATTATACACAGCGCGAAATTGCCTAGCCGAGCTTCGAACAAAACATGAAATTTCTCGGAAAACCCGTCCACAACAACTTCCTCTATACGTATACACATCCCTCTCGTCAATAAACCATAATCCGCAAACTTTAATTACCCTCGGCTCTCCGCTTCTCCGCAAAAAATCATCCACCAAAAGCCCGTCGACCACATAATCTCGCAGTCATCAGAGCGGTAATCAAGTGGAGGGCCACACTGAAGAGCGCGTGGGCGGCGTTGTACGGCAATAGATCGTGTCCGCGCTGCGCGACTTGCCCGGGAATTACATGTAGCAGAGTAGGAGGAGAGCAAACCCTACTCCTCCGCTCGACCCTGAAGCCTGTGCAACGGTGTATCCTTCGCTGCGAGGACGGCCAAGCGTACGCACGACATTGCGAAAATCAGGGACAGGGTTACGGCCGTAGCGATGCCTTCATTTTGTCGCTACCTCTATATACCGCCACTCTGAAGCTGCGGAAGTGTCGTGCTTTTCTTCGTCCTTTTTTTTTTCACTCGAGAGTTCGCTGCAGCTGGGATTGAGAGGGAAGATAAATGGACTGCGGGGTTTATTGTTTGCCGAGGATTTTCGTTTTTCCGCAGCAGGGATTTACTGGGACTGACGTTTGATGCATCTTTGGGAAAACTATTTCTTTTTTTCGCCTTTCAAACTTGTTGAATTTTTGAAATATTCATGGAATATTCTGGACATCACCGGTATACTGTAGCAGAAAATTCAGCAGAGCATTTTTCTTCTCTCGTAAAAGCTTCCGAGCGAAAAAGTAAAAGCTTTCAAAAATTTTTAAACTCTAATACGCTACTGTGCTTTTTGTTTGCTTATATAAAACCCATACGCAAGCTTTTCATTCCCGGCAAAAAAATTGATTCGTCAAAATTAAAAGCGACTTATATACGCTCGCGCATTACTTAGGCGGCAGAAATTCGATATAGCCAGGTCGTGAATCACCGTGGCTCTCGTATCGGGATTAGACGTTTATCCAGAGCGCAGCTACATAGCCACGCGCCGATCGATCGATCCTCGCACGATCGGTTCCTGGTATGATTTATCAAGCTGCGAGCGATTGATTGGCGCACGTGTGCGACGCAGCGACCTGGCAAAACGCGGAAAAACCCCAGAGAGAGAGAGAAACCGCCGGATCAGAGAGAAAAAAAGAGGAGAGGAAGGATACTAGCGCGGACATTCAATTTATGTGCATTATCGATGGCTCGAGCGACTTTCATGCTTATTGCGCCCTGTCTCCCGAATGGTTTCCGACTTTTTATATTGAATTTTTGCTGTTTTATTTTACCGTTGGGGACAGAGCTCAGAGGTTGATGGTTATGCATGAGAGGAATAGGTTGTTTATCGTTTTAATTGAATTACGCCCGCTCTGTTGCAGTCTCTAAAAAGTGGGTGCGCTTTGAGCTATCGGGATGAATGCGAGTAATTAATTTCTCTCTATCTCCAGCTTGCTGCGAGTTTAATCAAAATTTGAGGAAAAAAGCCGTCCGAGGTACAAAGCAAAATTCAACATAGCGACCTGATTTCGTAGTAAAAAAAAAAAAAAGGGAAAGAAATTTAAGGAACGCCAGCAGCTGTTTCGAAAAGAAAATGAGACGCGCAGAACTGTTTCTAAATTTAATTAAAAAAAACGCCCTGCTGCATATTTTAATTAAAATCCCCGCCCAAAAGCGTCTCGCAAAGCCTCCAAAATCCCGCGCATCAATTATGAACGAGCAACTTATGACAGAGCCATGTGCTGGCACACTTTTTGCGCTGTCCCGTAAAATATTCAGAGGGCAATCCAAGTACCTAATCCGGAAGCTGAAAAATTCACAAGATCGTCCTTCATTCCGTCTCGAAGCGAGAGTCGTCTCGAGCCCGGAAGAGATAAAAAGGGTTAACGACTGTGAGGTAATCTCGATGCGTCCAGCTTATCTCTAATGCGGTTTGGCTAGTGCGCTGCGGCTCTGTATAGGACTGCAGACACTGGGAGAGAGAGAGTTTCGCACGCGCGGAAATAGATTCAATTTAATTTCCTTCCGAGATCATTGTAGCGCCCACGCCCGGTCGTTAAAGCGCCTGGGACACGCTTCAGTGTACAGTCGAGGGGCAAATATGCTCTCTCGCTCTACGAGAATGTATATACGTGTACATGACACACGCAGACCGCACGCGTCGGGTTGTATTTCTCTCGGATGAAAATTAATGAATTTATATGCGGCTCTTCGCGAGTTATACGCGAGAGAGTATAAAGTGAACCATTCACGGGTGGAAATCACGCACGAAAAAATTCTTCAACTAGTTAAGCAAAAGCAGATTTAGAAGGAACATCGATGCGCTCGCTACATATGCAGTACAAAAGGTGATTAAGTTGAGGAAAAGAGGAAAGTGCAGACTGTGCGCCACCTATTTTCACTAGCCATGAATTAGAGAGCCGGGATGTTTGAGCGGTAGGAGAAATGCCAATCCAAAACTGTTTTTCTTTCCGGCTACTATACACGACTAGTTTTGCAAGCTCGCACAATTCTATAAAATATTTAGGTACTGCCACCAGTTTTGAATGAGAAGTAAACAAGCTCTGGACGCATTCGTTGTATGAATTTCTCAAAACTTCGTCGAAATCCAAACAGTCGTTTTGATAAATTTCACGATTGAAAACGAATCAAATCAAAGAGATATTTAATATTTGCTCTCGGCCATTAGCAATCAAGCGTTTGACCGCTAACTGCTCTTGAACCTAGCGAACATTTCTCTCCTACTGAAGCTTCGATCGCATAGCCGTAAAGCAAAGCTGCTCTATATATATTCTATCCCCGAGTAATTCCCGTTCTGTATTTGCGCGTAGATGTCGAGCGTAGTCGAATATGCGCGAACATGCAGGATATGCAAAGTGGAGCCGGTCCGGATGCATGTTCAATTTACGCCGAGCGATTTATGCAAGGCATTACGTGCTGCCGCAAGAATGGAACGACGAGACACTTTTCACGCGCTCGTTAATACGAGGTAAACGAAGCTTCGCCCGCAATCGCGATCAATTTATTTCGCCGAAAGCGCTATCGCGGCAGCAGCTGCGATAAAATCTAATTTTATCCCGGTATAGCTGCGCGCGATACGCTACCCGAAAGATCGTACCTCCGCGAAATAAGTATCAGAAAAAGTTGCGCACAGCTGCGCGCGCGAAAAATCGAATGCGAGAAGCTCACGGTAAAGTTGGCGTTTATACGTGCACGAGAAGGATGTGTGTAATTTTCCTGGAACTACACCGAAAATCCAATCGGTAGAAGTGGATTTGGGACGGAATTTGAAATAAGCTGGCTTTTCGCAAAATTACACGATTAATTTCGTGGATTTTTGAATGAAGCGAGGCGGGTATTAAGGTTGATTTGCGTGAGTCGTTTTTTTTTTTGGAAAAAGCTTTTTTTATCGAGTTGGCGTACACTTCTCCATTTCACGTCAATTACAATTTTAGTTGAATCTTTTACCACCGAAGAACGGATTGCGTGTAATTTTGTATTCAACGAAAATCTGATAGCGCAAATTGAACTTGATTTTTATTCAGGAAAATGAGAGGGCGAATTTTCATTTTTAAGCGAGAGCCACACCTGGATAAATTAAATAACCCCAGCTTAACTCGGTAAATATATTTCCAAAACACATATACAAGCGCCGGCATAATGAGTTTCGCAAATACAAAGGAATAATCCTAGCTGCGCTTTAAACTTTCCTCGAAAATTCTATTAAAGTCACAAATTTCCCGCTCGCGGTCACGCACAAACAAGCAACCGCAAAAAAAAAATACACACACAACAAAATGCGCAGTTCCGTCCGGAAGCTCATAACTTTGGCGCATTTGCCTTTAAGGCTGATGTCGCCACAGCTAGAAAACTTTCGCCGGAAATTTGCCAGTCCATAACTCGTCGGCAAATTTTATAATCCCCCGCAGTCATGTACACGAATTGGATCGACTGGATTAAAATATTCGGCCTAGCGATTATTTCTCGCTCGACTAGCTCGCGACTACGCTCGAATGCAAAGAACGACCACCTAATTACGTTACCCCACGGCCCTTCCCTACAATGCCACTCGAAATGAGGTCTCGAGTTGGAGTGGCGCAAATTTAATTTGTCCATTAACTCCGCTGTATCGTCTGATTATTATTTGACTGCGCGCTTACGGAAAAGTATCTTTCTCTGCTTTATTTTAATGAGCTATTTTCTGCGAGTTTGATGAAGGCGAACATTTTTTTTTTAATTTTCCTGGCTAATGAGGTATTTTCTTTGATTGGATTCGAAAAATAATGACGTATTCGTTGATTGCTGTTGAATTTTTACTCATATTTCTGCGTGTGCTTTGTGTTTTGACGTACGTACATTATATTTATGCAAAAATTAACCATATTGTTTTCGCTTCTATGGACAATATTCCCGATGCAGTAGCTCGTGTCATGAATAAACAAATATTCGCAACAATAGGGCTTTCAGGAGCGTCAACAAAAACGGTTTGAATAACACGACAGCATAATACGAGTAGAGAATCAAGTACGAGACAAAAGTCAATTGACATTTTTTCATAAACCACAATTAAAAAGCCTCTTTTCACAAAATACATCCCCCAAAACAGCCTTTCATGCGAGATTCACAAAGGACAACGAACCCTCACCGAATATCAGTCTCTTGAACCCTTGCAAGCCCTACGGCCACTTGAAAGAGACAAACGCACATCATAAACATCCTCCGAGAAATCTGGCAGAGCCTCGCCACGACGCCGCTCCGAATAAATACCTCAGCATTAAATAGTCGCAATACGCGCGTGGCCTTTGTATGAGCCAGCATCAGCAGCGTAAAAAATCGCCGCTCGTAAATCGGCCGAAATATCGCGTGTCCAAAAAGCTCTCTAACATCCACACTAAGACGCCGCGAGACTGAAGAGCGATGTGCAGAGCCGCACGGCTTTCAATGGAGGGATATGTGAATGGATCGAGGTCAGCTGCTGCTGCTGCTGCTGCTGCTCTGCTGTGTCCAGTGCAGATACATAGACGTAAGGACGTTTTCGGAACAGTTCACTGCCGCAGGCCTCGACCTCGCGGCTTACGTTCCGGCTCTATCTCTCGCGCGTTATCTTCTCCTATAACGGGGCGATGTGTATTAAGGCAGCTGTCGGCAACGCCAGGGATTTGCTTTTTCGCGGACGCCGCGTATATAATATCTCACGAGGGTTCGCCGTCACCGTTGTATTTTTTGCTACGGGGGGTTTTCTGAGATTTCGGGGAAAGAGACGCGCTGTGTACAGATGTTCCGAGATTCAATTTCTAGATAGCGGTCGCGCTGCTGGTTCTCCAGGAGATGGGAATATCTTCGCGGCTCTATGGAGGAGAATTTTTTACGGAGTAAGGCGGCAGGGTATGAGAAATCGATGTTTATCGCGGAGTATCGGCTGTTGCGAAGGGAGTTTTATTAAATTGTCTTTTTTTTTCTCAGAAATGCAAAGTATTCGCCGCACCTTTTCATGCAAAGTTTTGATTTAGGAAGGAAATGGAATTTTGTCGGGGGAGCGCGAAACTTTGATTTGAATTTTTCAGAAAACAAATCTGGAGAATCCATCTCGTGGAAAATTGAAACGTATACTCTCCGAAATCAATTTTCAACTGTACTCTAACCTGCATCCATCCGCTCGCTCAAAAAACCTATAGGACGACGAATCATGAAACGACAGAGATAGAAGTCGGAAAACGTGATACTCATAATTGTTTCAATAGCCAATCTATAAACCAGCGAAATCCACACGGTAAACCTTGACGACAGTAGTGTCCGGCGGCCGACCTTCGTTTTTCTCTCTCATCACGGGTGCGAAAAATTTACCCCGAAAAACCGGCACAAGGCCTCGCGCAAAAATGCGCAGTATCCTTTAAAAGCTCGACTATTATATACACAAACAGATAAACGGAGCTGGACCAAACTCGCAGAAATGGGAATAATCCGCGGGATGGTATCTTCTCGCGCTAATTAAAGTAGCAATAATTCAATTCACGCGAAAGATACGCCAAACTGCGCAGTTGCCCGAGAATTGATTAGCTAAATGTATATACTCGCGTTCTCACGCATAAATTGACAGAGTCGGCAGAGCGAGGAAATCGATGCCGACGATTGTTCGGTGGCATAATATATGTATATATAGTATATCTAAATCAATAATTATAAACAAAATATTTACAAAAATAACGATAATAATAGTCGCAGTTATAACATGAGCGGCGCAATGAGGCAGTTTTGGCGTAGTGACACACCCTTGTATATACACTCTGCGCGCAGATACTGATGGAGGAAAGTATGAAACCGCAAATGCGCCACCTATCTTCACTAGCCAGACGCTACTATCAGAAAGCTGTAGGCAAAGCTGTAAAGCAAGCCAGTCTAAAATTGTTTTACTTTACGGATGCCATGAATTCCGTATGTTCTTACACCGCTATAACATGGGAAATCTTTTTTCTCCGCGCAGTAGAAAAATATTGCGAAAATCGATAAGATATTTCTTCTTCGAAATGTATACACTCCTAAGTTCTGGTATCACCGAAGAAGTAATAAAACCTTTCTGCAACTATACCCACGATAAAAAGTTGATTCCTCCAGGCGTATCACTGATTCCAAGCATCTAAACAACGGATTCCGCCCCACGCACAGACGCAAACACTGTATACGTTCGAACTCGCTATACATATACCACCAGTCATTGAGCGCAAGCATCCATCATAAATCCGCCAGTATTAACCCCTCTTCCCGTGGTCCTTAAACTTCGCGATACTCTTCTTCTTCTTCCTTTTTTTTTCTCCCATAAAAAGCGCAGGCTCTCGTAAAACAAGGTCAGAACCGAGCGTATTGCGTTTACTCTACTCTTCAAGGTTTACAATGCAGCTGCAGTTGCTCGTGACTCGATCCGCAGGGCTACAAAAGCCCATAAAGACTTTCAATCCGGGAATAGAGGAATAGAGAACAAAAGCTGTCACGTTATTTACGGACAAATGCGATGTCGCTCCACAATAACGTAACTGCTAATGACTCGAAACTTCGTTTGAGAGCTAACTGGCGCATGTGCGTGTGACGTTACTTTTTGAAGGTAGGAGGAGAGATAAAATGTTTTGCGGATTTTTCACAACAGGCAGGAAGAATACAATTTTCAGGACACTTTGTATTTTTTATAGAGCTTGGTTATACACGGAGGCGGTCTTTTATGTTTTTATCGTGTGCTTTTGCTCAAAGGACTCTAAATAAGCCATAACTTCAGTAGATCAAGATTTTATTTCCAGCGAGCACAAAAAGATCAACACAATTACGGAAGATAATTCGTGAGTAGAACAAGTCGCGTATAATTCAGACCGTGAAACATCACTCGCTCGTATGATTTTTGATTTTGGGCACGTGCAGCCTTCGTCGAGCGTGCAATCCCCTCTCGTTTTACCGACGATTACGTTTCCGCGGAATCATCTTGTTCTCTCTCTTCCCGCGACAATTACGCGAGATTAATAGTCCAGCGCGCGACAGAGCGAAGCGAGAGATGCTCCGCGGAGAATCGTTAAAACGACATAACGAGCGCGATATTTCTCGTAAAAGCTCTCGTGCAGCGTGTGATCGTAGACGCGCTTCGAGCTTTTAAATGTGTCGAATGCCTCGGTGAGAAGTAGTTGGATATTGATTTTTTTTTAAGGTTGGCGAGAGTTTATTGAGTGGATAACGGTGCCCGCCGGTGGCGTTAACGATAAAAGCGTGTGTGGTTTTCACACGTGCGGAGCTTCGACCGCAAGCTGCGTGAAAAATGTGCATGGAATAACGTATTTCGTTGAACAAATTTAAATTCCAGTTTTTGCATCGAAAAAAAGAATTAAAATTTTTATACGCTTTTTAAATTTCTGCCAGTTAAATTCCAGCTCGCATACTCGGAATACTCGCAAGCTTTGGATATGAAATACCCGCGAAATTCGAAAAGCAAGTAGATTCAGCGATATCATTCCTCGCCGTTACGAAACACGACTCGGCTGAAGAAGCTGAGCATCACGTACGTGATAATATCGCGCGGCAGAAGCACCTGCGTAATAATGCACGTACGTATACGTATAAGGGAAGAGAGAAGACTTTGGAGCGCTCGATAAGCCGATAAACGAGCGCGATAAACTCGCAGGGGCACCGCAACTGAGCTTTTTCCTTGCGCCCGACTGAAGATAAATCCAACCTGGCTTTTTAGACGGGCTACCTCTCCATCGGAACTTTCTTCTCCGTCGAGGGGTATTTCACGCGAGATATTGGAACTGACGCTCCGAGCTCTATATACACATGTTTTTTACAAAGTTTTTACTTAACGCTGCGAAATGAGTCGTAAAATTTTGATGAACGTACTGTACTCGACGCGATTTGTTTCCAACGAGCAAACTGTCGTCCTCCGCACTCGACGAACATCCCTGAAAAACGCCCACTGAATATCGCGTACAACGTTTTTGTTTAACTTTCATCAGGACGAGGAGAACGATCGCAGTAAAAATTTTTTATCTCGATTATCGAGTCTTAAAAAATGATCGATAATCGAGGCTCGGCTGACGTCAACTCGTTAACTTTATTGCGGCAGCCGGCGTAATAAAATTAAGCTGCGTATAATAGCTATTATCCCTTATCACACTCGGCGCTCTATCGCGATGAAAGCCGCCCTCTCTGCGTCGTGCGGCCAAAGCTTATCGTTTATCGACTGAGAACATGCGACGTGCGTTCGGCTGGCGAATATGTTTCTGACGAGCTAATCTCGCCGTTTTATCAAATTACCGAAGGAAACAGCCAGTTTGTCGGCAAAGTCAAGGATAAATGAGATTATATACATCGTCGGAGTTTGTTCATTTTTATACGCGGAATTTGCCGCTTTGTCGATGTGCCTAATAAGTATGCTTTGTTGAAGCTGTCTGTATCGCGTGTACAGAACCATCGATCAAAGTGACTTATGTCTCTTAAATATAGACAGCATGTCATCTTTTTTTACCTCTACAGATATCACCGCCGTGCTACCGATGAAGACTTATTTCGTAGACTTGCGTTAATCAATCGGTCCTCCCAAGCTAAAAATCACCTTATCGACGCATCCTCCCAGCAAGCAGATCCCTATTATCTCGGCCTCAGGATACGCAGACTCCTTCAGCAGGAAAGTCCGCGCAACAGCAGCCGGATGGCAGCAGCAGCAGTATAGGTCGATCGATCTCGCTGCACCGCTATAACCGGGAACTTCTCTCATCCGCTTTCCTAAATTTCGCGTCACGGGATGGCGCCACGAGCTACTTGCGACTCGGGAGAAAAAATCTCCCGAGGAGGGAAATAATCGATCGGTGCCGCAGGAGCGGCTGGAGCTGCTTCTCTCTGAGAGTTAAATAATTTGCAAAAAGGGCCATTAGACGACGTTGTTGTGAAGACGGCTGCTGCTTCTCGGGGGTAATTGAATGACGCGAAACCGCGCGACGGGAGGTAAGCTTTTAGCGGAGAGATTCGTGGTAGGGGCTCCTTGAGGATAGGTTTTTATTAGAGCGCATTTTCGGAGGCTGTGCACCGCGTGGCCCGCGCGAATCAGCTCCTGCCCGTGCGCGGTCGCAGGGCGAGCCCCGGGTTCCGAGGCGTCACGCGGCTCGTGCGGACGTTCGCAGGATGCGCGAGGCCAGCCCGCACGGGGCCGGGCGCGCCCCCCGGCCTACGCGGGGGTTGGACTCCCCCTCTCTGGGGCGTCCCCGAGCGTCGCGCGTCGGTGCCGCGGGCTCGCTATACGGCGGCTGGGCCTCTCGGCGCGTGCGTCGTCTTGCGCATCCCCGGCTGTCTTTGCCCTCCCGGTGAGTCCCCCTGCGGCGGGACGCTTGGACAGGGCCACCCGGGCCTCGCCCCTCGCACGCTCTACGAGGTGGGACGTCTCTTGCTGCCTTCTTGGGCCGCGCCGGCCCCGGGCTCCGCCCGCTCGTGCCGCGCGTGTGCTAGGGCCGTCTCGGCGGGCTGTAATTTTCAGCAGCTTGGCTTGTTTCGCTTTAATTACGATGAAACTTGGTACTATACTATTTAACGACGTAATTTCAGAGTTATTAGGTACTTGGGGGGGGGGGGGTGAAAGTTTTGATGACGGCAATTATCAATTAATCGTCACTTAATTAAATGCCGTGAGAATTATTACCATGGCTTTATTAAAACTTTTAATGCAGGTGCTTGACAAATGGGAACGTCAGGATTTCGAGCAATACTATTGTCGCGTTCGAACGGCGCGCGCGATGACGTTACTATGACCGTTTTCAATTTTCCTCTTGGGAACTATTGCGTTCCTCTCAATTTTAGGTCAAGAGATACGAAATTAAATTCTGTGTTCAACTCGAGTGATTTCCTTGTCAAAAGCAAAAAGTTTTTCAAGATTCATCCGCCCGTCCTCTCAAATCGATATTAAATTCCGCGGCGATATTTATCTCGATGAAAAAAAAAACTCGCCACTTTTATTTCTGGCACTCGAAGCTTCGTATAAACAAAATAAACTACGCTCGAATGTTTGAAATATTGTAAAAATGGCTTAATGGCGTTTCAAAGACTCACGTTTTCGAAATATCTCAGCCGTGAAATGGACCATCGAAAATATTTGTATTTACCTGAAACAGAAAGAGAAAACAAACGTTAGACATTTATTGATATATGTGATACAACGTGCGTGTCATAGATTTTATACGGACGAAGAAAAAGAGAAAAAGAACGCAACAGCCTCAGTCCAGTCTGTCACATCGAGCGAAATGATTTTATCGCGAAAACACCTGCTCGTCTTACGGCTATGGCAAGCGTCCAAAGTATACGCCGACGTTATGATACAGTGTTAAAGCAGATCTGCTGCGGGAGTCTCTAGTCAAACGAAACGCTTCTGACATCACGAGGCAGGAATAATGTTTCGTTTGATGTCGGCAATAAAGCGCATTAAATTATGTATTATTTTATCGGACGAATATACAGCCGGCGATGGAAACGAGGATTTCCATATAGAAGGCGTTTCATTTCGAATTATTCTTTTGACGGGGATGTTGCAGCTTTTATTATTATTATTCGTTCAAAAAAGCTGATGAGGATTCATTTCGTGTATACATTTTATCATATTACACAAAAAGATACTTGAAGCTTCACCTGCAGCGTTTTCAAATAGCCGGTATAAATTTTACGCTGATTACACGACGGCATAAAGCGAGATTCCCAACGACGAATCGAAAGCCACTTCACGCCGATAAATTTCCCGCCCGCTCGTAAATCCCCCTAATAACATTTTTATCCTTCAGTCAGTCGGTTTCTCTTTCTCTCCAGCATATACCTACTAAAAATCTCTAAATCCTCACGCAAATATCTTTCACTCGACCGCCTATAAAAATGCCCTCTTGCCGGAGCTTTCTTTAATCGACTCGTTAAGGCATAAAAGAAAGCGAACGCGAGCCATTGAGATCGAGGTCGCGGATTATACGGATTTTCTCCCTTGCTCTCACTCTCGGGATGAAAGGCGTAGCCTATAGAAGGAACACTAGTCGAAAGACCCGCGAAGGTCGCACTACACGCCGGAGAGACGTGTACGAAGCACGTCGCCGGTTTCAATTAGCACCTTATACGTCACCTTGAAAAAGGGACGAGGCAGCCGGAAATAAGTAGCGTCTGACCAATCGCCAACGATTAAGCTCCAATTTCCGTTACTGTATCTCGAAGTTTTTTTATATTCGCACTGTTGCGTAATACCGTTTTTCGAATCGAAAGCTCTATACGCGCTGGCGTAATTTCGATCGAATGATGTATACACGGAAATTGTATTAATTTAATGCGAACGTGATGTAATATAGAACCGCAGGTTCGAGTGAAATGAGATAATTAGTTTGCGGTACATACAAAATATATTATATCGTGCCAGCGAGCGTTGTTACACGCAAGCTCTCTCGGCAAAGTTGATGAAATTACGCGAATTTCAAAACGAAATACACAAGCTGAGCTTGTAACAACTCTCTGTTGGATGTTTCTCTCTGAGTATTATTCCCCTCGAAAATCGCCAATTATATTCCTTTCCAGGCGAAATAAGCCGGTTATATTCGCAACGACAAAAGATCGATTTAAAATATATCATCGAAAATCTACGGTTTGAGACCGCCACCCTCTCTTCGTCTGCAAGTGGCTCTTAGCCCAGTCACGAAGTACGTAATTAGTATTTCGCCGTAATTCGCCTTTGCCGCACGTTAAACGCAGCCCCGGGTAAGAGACTCCCGTCGGTACTTCGCGTGTTCCCTTTGCTCGAATTTCACGTCGTGGATAGCTACCGTGCGTATATTATCCTTCCTTTTTTTTCTCGGCCACTTTGACTCTCGAGTGTTACTTAATTTACTTCATTCGAACGGCGTCTAACGTTTCCTCGAGGTCGTATATGGTCTCTATATATCGTCGCCTAAAAAACGTCGTGAAACACGAGCTTATACAAGCGTTTAAATATTTACGCGCGCGTAAATTCCGAATCTGCAATTCAAGCGGCAAAAGCCAAAAGGATTAGCGACCCGTTTCGCGCCGTCGCCGCAAGAAAGTTTCGAGCTAGGACTGCTGTGTGTATACTTTTTAATATGTATGCAGGTGTTTGCGTTATACTACGAGGTTCGGGCTTCGTTGTCTCGTGGCACACACCGGAAGGAGAATAAAATCGTGACATCGCACGATGCATAACGTTCGAGTCGTGTATACCGTTACGCGTCGTTTTACGCCGTTTTCGTTCGATACGCGTAGCGCCAGAAGTTGATATCGTAAAAAGGGTTTACGCAACGATGCATCGGGAGTGTATGTGCTGAGATGCGCTTTTTTTTTTTTAAAGATCGGGGTAATGGATCTCTCGTTCGGTATAACAACCGAGTATAACAATATGTTCATCGGGGAATATCGGCTCGTCGAATTAATTAACGGTGTATAACGGGGCGTGCTCGTCGAAATATATTAAATTCTAATTACGAGCTCGATGAGACTTTAATTTCTCTGATCAAAGTTCGAATATTTACCTCGCTCGACCGAGGAATCGATACCGCTGATTACGGTTATAATTAACAGAGCGTCGGCGAAAAGTATAAGCACATTCACAACGAAATGAAAGAAAAGTGAAAGAGAGTATAAGGGTGATGGAGACACGAACCTTGAAAGAGATGATTCAGGCTGGTACCCTTGAAACACGTGCAGCCCATAATAAATCCCATCATCAGAGCGTCAACGCCGGGCACAGCTCTCTTTGATTTTTCTTTCTCTCAATATCTTTGAGACTCTCGCGCACTTGCACTGTATACAACCCGCGCGCAATAGCCCGTCTCTGTTCTTATATTCTTATTCTTATGAAATAACCGCAGTATAGCGACTACTTGACTCCGAGACCGGCAAAGTCGAACCGGAAGCGCTTGCGCTACGCACGGCAGACAGTGTCGCACTGCTCCTCGTCGTTGTCCAGCTGAGCAGTAGTAGCCTGCCGCTGGAATAACGGGCCCGTAGCTGGCTCTTCTACTAATACTGTCATTCTCGGCGACGATGATTCGCCCACAGTCGTCCCGCTGCTGCTGCTACTCAACGTCGTTGTTGTTGTGGTCATTGTGAGAGGCGCAAGCGCGAGATGCCTGCTAATCAGGAGCTCGCCACTTAAGTCATAACGCACACACGTCGCCCGGACGACTGTCTAACGAGCGAGGTAATAACTGAAGGTCAATAGCCGTGGATTCTGTACATTCTTGCCTGTTAATACTTCTGTTGGCTTCTTGTTCGTCATTTTTTTTTTTTTTTTCGGCGATATAGCTGCGCTGCGAATAGTCGAGTTTTAAGAATGCCGTGATTCAAAAAACACGTGCGCGACGATCGAGATAATCTCCTTCGTGCACTAGTTGCGCAACTATTATCGAAAAGAGATGATCTCAACTAATTAGTAACGGAGACTACAATGTTCCCGATGTCCGCTATCTCACTCGAACAAATCTGCTGCTACTGCTACTGCACTGGGCGACGCGCGGCGTATTAATTTTAACGAGCACTTGCGAGAGACAGACTCGGAGTATGTGTGCGAGTGTATCTTACTCGACCGAAAAGGAAATCGCCACTAGCCAAGAGAAAGAGAACCGTTGGAATCAGACGCGAGAGAGTACACTAAGTCGACGGCGTTTATGATCTACCTTAGACCTACTCCTTTTTTTCGCTACGGCAACTCGACGTTTCGCGCCTGGCAACTGCGTCACGCAATCGATATCGCGTTGCCGCAAGAGAGAGCTACGTATGAGCGTCGAGCGTTGCTAGCTAGGTTTATTTAATTAATCGTTCTTTGATATACCGAGTCTACGTGGGCTGCAGGCATTCATGCGAGTGATTGGAAGCTTCGATGAATAAAGATCGAGGTGATACGCATGCACATAGTGAGATCAAAGATGAAACGTGCGTGTTTATTTGATGTAAGGGAACACCACCCAAATAAATTGTTCGCAAATCAAAATAAGCAGAAAATCACTCGGTAAACAACCAATATCAAGCCATGCTAATACTGTGTACAGAGAAACTGTTGACTGGCATTTGTTTACAATTCTGTATAATCATCGCGTTTCGCGCGTGTATTTTCGTGGACGACCTCATTAAAAACAAACCGATAGATTTTCATAAACTCATTCGAGCCAAACTTGTCACCCTCGGCTCGATGAGCTCGTTAACCTGCGGTGAACCGCAGGGTACAACCCCCCCGATAATCTCGGATCGCTTTCCAGTGTATACACACGCGCCTGTGCACGTATAAACACAAAGCGAGCGACAGGACAATTCAATTTCAAGCGCGGGGGGGTTTTTGCGCGCGCGGTGTGCAAGTTTAATGCGGTCGATCGAGAGCAAAAGTGGCCATCACCGCAGCTAATACAATTCTGCGTAACGCCTCGGATAAGATAGCGGTCGAAATGAAAATAATTTTTTTTTTTTCACTCTAGCATACGGAACTAGCAACGAGTTTGATTGTTTTGTAACAAAAACAGCGAGTCGCGCCTGACCGAACCCGGCTTTTACTACTGCAAGCTCACAACGATCATTAACTGCGTTATTTCGTGTTCACTCGGCTATGACCTCGTGAAAAGCATATTTTAGCTCGTCCAAATGGACTACAGCAGCAGTAGCCGAGAGAGCGAAGTAAGCGACGCGAAAGAGATAGAATACACGAAACGTTACACAGAGCGCGACAGCTGCGAGGGCGTTTATGAACGGACGGTAGATATTTTAATTGTAGCTGCAATTTGCTTTATTCGATTAATTACGCGCGATTGCCCCGAAATAATGTCATTCACAGGCTATGTCCACGTGTCTGTTTTATCGTAAGCGAGAGGAGCTTTTTCGCGAAAATTTATACTCACTTGAGTCCGAAAATTAAATACGACGTCAGTGTAATTCCGAGTTCGCGAGCGAAGGAAAAAACCACGATCACCGAGCTTTTTCGCTCTTCTATACCACCAGAGACGATTAGAAGCTGGAGCCGCGGTTTCAAAGGGCAAAAAGAGAGCTATCGCATAGCTCGTGCGGAAGGTCGTGCGCGATTCGAGAATGGAACCTGCAACTGCTGCTGCCCTCGAGGAGGAAACGAGGTAAGGACTTTTTTTGCCCCGACGACCTTTTTCAGACGTATAACTGCGCGACGCAAGCGAGAAAAGCACTTTCTTTGACTTCTCCTCTTTCCAGGAGAGGCTTTTATCCTTTTTACACGCGCGAAACATTATTTTTGAATGGATCGCGCGGGAGCCAAGTCGAATTTCAGTTCTTTCTTGCGATTTTTCGAGCGAGATTGTTTATTCAACGTGAAAAAGTTTTCGAGTGTTTTGTTAAGCGAGCTTTTGCGCGCATAACGAAAGAGAGACCCTCGCTCATTTCTTGAAGGAAAAGACGAGAAGGTAAATATCGCCGCTGTTGGAGAGGGAGCTAAAATCTGAGGATCTCCTCCTCGTAATAACTCTCACGTTTTAACCTTCCTCCCCTGAGAGAGTGAGAATTTTCCTCGAAATCTCGCGATTTTTACACATAGCAATAACAATTCAAAGTCGTGCTTTCAATTCCCGCAGAGCCAATTACTAAGACCGAAGCAACTTTCAGCGTTTCCTCTTTTTGGTACACCGCAGCGAGAGAAATTTTTATTGAAAATCCATAAAGGAGCGTCGTGGCAGCTCACACACATCTGTTTGTCTGAGGTAAACCGAGTAAGCGAGAAAATTGCTCTGTGACGAAGATGCATGTTTGCCTTGTCGAGTGGTGTGTACCACACGGGTATCTTTAACCGGAGATAAATAATCGTCGACACTCGAGGTTTAACGCAATTTGTCTGGCCACGAGTGAACGATTAAACTTGGATTGAAAAAGGTCAATTTCAAGCCCGCCGCTATAGACTTAATTAAACCCTGAAGAAGAATTCCATCGACCTTCGAGTCACTTCTCCTTCGTCCATTCATTACAGCTGCACCCATCGAGCAAAGAACGACATACTCTCAAAAACCCTGTGTAAAAGCGAGCCTCTCTTCTAATTTCCCCATGACGTCCACATTGTCATAGTCTCCTCGGATAGGATAAAACTCTCGACTCCTTGGTGCGGTGTGACGCAGACAGATCAAATATCCGGAGAAAGAGCGGCGTTGATGGATGGAGCCTCTCTCTCTAGCGCGCGCGAACTTTGCAAAGGGGAAAAGCAATTAAGGGCTTTTGTGCACGATAAGAGCTGCCGCTTGCTTTTCCGAAGCTCGCGCGCGAGACGAAGATTTAATTAACCCAGCGCGCGCGCGCGTTTTATCGGGGATAGACTCGTTGCGTTGACGTTGATTATTATGACGTTTTCCTGGAACGAAGCTAGCGTGTATGATTTTCTTCTTGTTATTATTATCGCGCGAGATACTCATAATAACGTCGAATAATTTCGCGCAGTGCGTCGAAAATAGAACTACGTGTTTGTGCAATGAAGCGCTGAGTCATCGATAGCTATCGCGGCTGGAAAATAAACTGTGAGTTCAACGGCCGTAAAAACGCCGCGTGTGTACTAAATGTCGTCCCTTTGCGCGCGAACAACTTTGCTGTGTGTGTAACGAACTCTGAAAGTTTTCAGCTGCCGGCGTTGAATTTCCAGTGAGAGAATATAACCGAATCACGCGGAGGCAGCGGTCACTTCGCTTCTCGAGAGTTTGAGGAGACTCCGCAGAATGTCGAATATCAAAATTGTTTGCCGAGTCGGCACCGGATGTGTATATCCCGCGTGTGATGCATATACGTATCGGCTGCTCGAAGTTTTAAAAGCTAATTTTGCTGTCCAGTTTTATTTTCCGCGCGAGCGTCGATTGATAAAGTAGCTGTACTACTTGTCAAAAGGACTGTACACGTTTCTCTCTGAGGAGGAATGAAAGGGAAACACGAGCGAGCGCGCGTTTCGCAAAAACAAATTGCCGGCTTAGAATAACACTGTAGTCTACGAGAGAGAGAGCTTAAAGCTTCAAACTCGAAGAGCGAGAATTTCAATATCGGAACGGCATAGTCGGTATTATCCATGCCATCTACGGAGAAGCTTCTTCCCTTGCGATTGAAACCGCACGAACTATCGATATTATACGTACAACGTATATAACGTTCTCTCTTGGACTTGGCGCGATCCAACTGACAAGTTGGCGAGCTCAAATGGCAGGTAATCAATGCAGCCGCGAAGGGAGAAGCGCGCGCGAGCTTTTGATTAGGATATCCGCGAGCTCTCGCGGTGTTTATTTCAGTAATGGAAATTTCATTCAAGTACAGTAGTCGCGTGCTCGTCCGCGTTACAAAGTTAGCCAAATGCATGAAATTGACAGAGCCTCATCTCGGAGTCATTACAGCCGAGATATAGTCGAACAATTAAAAAGCTCACTTTTTCAAACTTATCGAAAGCCGCGCACCGTAGCTCGTTAAAAAGTACGCCGACGATCGCGCGAAAAAAAGGAGCATTCATATCTATCTATCTCTCTCCACACACATATCCCGCCCACTTATCTCTATATACAACCTGGCGAGCTTTCGCCCCGGGAATTACTCGTTGCGCTCTAAGCGCAGCTGGAGAACTAGAAAAACTGTAAGTACGGGGCTGGAAAAACGAATTCTGCCGTCAGGCACACAAACACACGCGAATTTGATGCATCGTTCGCGGAGGTAATTGAAGAAAGCCGAACATTAATTAGAGCCACGGGATGTATACCGGGCTGAGGAATTAAATCACCATCAGTAGTCCGTTATGGTCGGGGCAATTTCCACAATGGCTCTTCACATAGCGTAGGATGATATATAAATGCGCAGTTATCTCTCGTTTGCAAATTGACGGCGGATGGCATAATGCGCTCTCGCTCGTAATGCTAATAGCGCTTCGTGTATGTTCGTCTGTCCCTTTGTACACGCGAAGCGTCGGTTTCTGCGCAGTAATGAATTTTTTAACTCCGACACGTGCAACGCAAAACCCGCAACGCGTCAGAATATCCCCGAAGCCCGCAGTGTCGATATAAAGAAATGAAGCCGTGAGATCGCTATATATAATATGCGAGAGGCTTCTTCTTCTTCTCGCGCGCGTCGTGTGCATCGTTTTCCTACTCCCCCTCTCCCGCGTTTCTATACGCGACTAACTGCATTGCTAGATCGCGGAGTCGTTCATCGACCCCTGACCCCGACTAGCACTGCAATGAGACTCCGTCACGCCATCGCGATATTATATACCGCTGGCGTTTCGTCGGGAAAGTCAAGGAAAGGGATTCGCTCGTTTCTATATATACGCGTGGGTGTGATGTTGCGCTCGTGCGACTCGTGGGCGGCTACTGCGTATATCGGATGGAAGTCAAGCTATACCTTTGATTTTGTTTTTCGAGCTGTATTTCGGGACGAGACAGTTGAGTTTACGTATATAATACCGACAGTGTGTACAAGCCAGAATTACCATTCCGTCTTAATTACCGAGTCAAACCAGAGCAGGAACGGAGTAGACTGCAGTGATGAGAGTAGGGAGTGCACTCCCCCCCCCCCCCCC
>CM053168.1:66367609-66395307 GCA_012977825.3 Pteromalus puparum
TTACGTATATAATACCGACAGTGTGTACAAGCCAGAAATTACCATTCCGTCTTAATTACCGAGTCAAACAGAGCAGGAACGGAGTAGACTGCAGTGATGAGAGTAGGGAGTGCACTCCCCCCCCCCCCCCAGAGGGAGTAGAGGATATCATGATTCCTTGCGCCTCCGACTATTCCACCGCAAAGCCACTGCATCCAATCTCGACACGCTGCGAGAAATTCCCTCCACGTGTCGGAACTGTACGCGCCGCCGGATGACGGGGACGCGTGTGCAACGTGGAAATAATGGATTGATCGATCGACGATCGATCGAATTTGCCTTGTTAAACGCGTAGGCTCGTGGCTTTGATTGACTTCGGGGATTGTTGTTGGGAGGGAGAGAGAGAGAGAGAGAGAGAGAGTGAGTTGCTGCTGCCGGATGTTTGGATAGGTCGATGCGGAGGAATAAGTTTGGGGATGTGCAGTACAGCGTGTAATTGATTCTGCGAACTGGCATTAGCTAGTCCTCTTGCGAGTGTTGGTTCGTCGGATCTGCTTGTGCGTTTTTTGGAGAACTACTTCTTGTATTACGAGGCGCTTGAATATTATTATGCGAACGAGTTCTTTCGAGCTTAGACATCAATTGTGAATTTCACAAGGTCGCAAACAAATCATTGTTGTGGATTAACGAGGTCGAAGTGAAAAATTATACGTAGACTTTAATAATTACGCCAAGGAAGAACAATGCGATAGCGAGTGAATAGCTGCTCCTCCTCGCGTTTCATCATGCACGCGCCGTGTTATATTTTGAAAGCTACAGTTCCGTACTGATTAAATATTATCTCGGAATAACCAATCACGAATCAAATATTTTTCGATCGAAACAGTTGATTTCACATACGCAAACGCACGTAAAATCGTCTCCTCCGCACACCGTATATTTAATACTATATACACCCGACACTCTAGGCCTTTGTGCCGGGCATAACCACTGCGCGCGCGCACTCGATTGAAAGTTCACGGACCATTACCTGACGTGGCGCGAAAGCTGACACCGAGAGAGCGCTCAATTTATAATAGATTCGCGACTCGACTTTCGTTCGTGACGCAACTCGAGAGCAAAATTTGTTCTCCGCGGATAAATTTCCTCCGCGCGCGCGTGGTACGTGTGGAAAAATTCCGAGCGGTGTAATAAATTTCAGCGGAATAATTATGAAAAAAAAAAAAAAAACACAGAAAAATTTCTCCCGCGACATTAGCTCAAACTCCACGGTCACGCACACACATCTCTCTCTCTCTCTCTCGCGACTGCAACAGCGCGTGCGGCATCTCCTCTATTTTCGGTGCGCGCTTTCACGGTCGGCCGCCTATTTTTACTTACTCACGAAGCGCTCGCTATTATATAGTCGCGATACTGCTCGAAAGGAGAGAGAAAGCTCGGAGACACCACGACTGCGGACACTCTTCCTTTCTCTCCTCGGAGACTTGAAAAATCGTCGGGATGCTGACGAGGTTCGTCTTTTTTTTTTTGAGTTTTTGTTCCAGGGGAGGGTTTTGTGTCGAGAGAAAGAGAGACGAGGAATAGCGATATAGGGGACCGAGTGTGAAGAGGGTGAGTTTTTTGAAAAATCGCGTCATGCGTTGCGAGCGTCAGGTTTCGTCGCTGAGGAGAGAATATTTCCGTACAAACAAGCGGATACGCGTGTACGAACGGAATCGTTTCAAAAGGCTATACACGAGGGCGGCCGTTTACTTCTGAGAAAAAACGCGCGACTCCAATATATGCATGCAGCACGCAGCTTGTTTTTGCATTACACGAAAATCCAACTTTAAAAACTCGACAGCGATGTAGGTCACGTTCGTTTGCCAGCGGAGTAGTATATTTCGTTCGATGCTGCACGAGAGAAAGAGGGGGCGCGTGTTTGCGCAGCTAAAAACGTTGAAAATTGCGATATCATTGGAAAATACAGAACATCGAGGATCTACACGTACGTGAGCAAAAATCCGCGCTGCGCAAGCGTTTCAATTACCCCACTTCGTTTCGCTACATCGAGAGAGTAAAAAAAAAAGATATTTTTACGAAGCGACATTTTTCAGCCGCTTTATCATCGAGATGAATCTGCTTATCGCTCCGCGTTCAATTAGCCTAAGCGACTGGGATGAAGAATAATCACCCGGCGCTATATATATATCTCGAATATAGAAAAATTCCGAGAAAAAGGGAAACATTTTCCAGACGCACGCACATGGAATGCGCATCATCCAAACAAATTCGATAAAAGCCACGTAGCGGAGAAAACTCGCTACTCTCGACATTTTCCGCTAAAATCCCCAGCCGCTCGAGTCGTCGTCGTCGTCGGCTCTGACCTCGATCGGAGAAAATCTTTCTCTCCTTGCGCAGAGTAGCGAAGACAAAGCCATGTGGAAAGGAGCAAACGTAACGTACGCGCACGTCGTGGATTTACGGCTGTAGAGATCGGTCAGGCCAGGGAAGATTAAAGAGTCGCAGTGAAATGGAAAGCCTCGCGGCTCGTCGTGATCCTTTGATGTCGCGCGTACATAAGCTCGCGTTTCTCGATTCCTCCCGCGGGAATAAAGTCGGATCGGGAAAGTCGAGTCGTGCGTGCTTAGGGAGCTAGCACAAGGTTCACTGCACCTGTTACGTGCGGAAACGAAACTCTCGCGCGCGTTCGTTAACGAGCTTATCGTGCTTACAGCGTATAGGGTTGCGAGATGACCGGAGCGTGAAATCGCAGAGCCCACGACGTTTCTTTTCTATACCAGGAGCTGTATATACTGCGCGGATAAGGGGACGTTAATTGCCGCTGATGTGCGCGAGGGGAGAAGCTCTCAAGACGCGCCGGTGACGGCCTTTGTCCGGGAAATAATTGGGCCGTTAATTTGCGATATGCATTGAGTTGTGCGGAATAAAAGCGGTGTATATTGCTGCGTGTATGGGCGGTACGCACGATATCGTTAATCCCTGTAGCGGGAGTATGTGTGTAAGAGAAAAAACAAACGGCCGCTCAATTAATCACGAATCACGACGTAACGAGCCCCCCTGCGAAATAATCTAGGCCCTTCGGAGCTCTGGCTGCTCTTCGGAGAGGTCGCGACATTGGCCCCTCCAATTAGAGTAAGTGTGGCGCGAGGAGTCGGCTCGGCTCTCTCTCGTTTAGGGCTGTTGGCTCTGTGCCGGCGATACACGCGCGTTATATAGCTCTCGTTTTGTCTGTGAAAGAGAGAGAGAGAGAGAGAGAGAGAGAGAGAGAGACGCCCTGGGCGAGACAATCTCCGCGCGATGCTGATGAGGGGGTATAAGAGCGACTCTCTGATTGATTAAATTATCGGGGAGAGATTTATCGTTGAAATATTTTCTGAACAGAGTCTGGTGTTACTTTAGGAGAAACTGTACTGGGTCATTCCGTATTTATACGAACTTTCCGAGGAGCGAAGTGTAGTGTTTGTGGAATTGTGGTGCCTTCGCGAGTAAGTATACTATAGAGTTGCCATTCCAATTACAGCAAGTGCGCGCGCTTGCCGGTGAGTTGGTGAATTCGTTAATCTGATTATCTTTCAGAGAAACGTATATACGCCCGTGCTGAATGAGCTGGATTTCTTACGTCGAGTGAAACGGAATTTTTTTTTCCTAGCGGCAATTATTTTACACGGATCAATAATGTATGCGTCCATCACGTGTTCTACACGTCACATGTTGACACACTTTTCGAGCGTGTATTTTCCTCGTCTAAATAAAACAGAAAATCGACTGCGATAAGGGCACTTGCGTCGGGGACGAGTCGCTATTGACGAGCCAAGATAGGCCCTCTCGAGGAATTCGATCTTTCTGCTCTGGCTCTCTTCTCTCGAGCTGGCGATCGACGATAAACGCCCGCGCAGTATAGGCGCACGACGAGACGTGAAGGGTCTTGCATTGTGGCTATGTATATGATGCAAACACATCTGCATGCCAAAGTCAACAGAGACGACTGGAACGTCCCGATTGAAAAAAAAAGCAACGAAAGACGAACCTTTTTTGGGTTAAGATGCGGCGCTCTTTGCTCCTATACCGTTGAATCGACTGTTTTCCCCTTTGTTCGCTATTTCCAATTGTATTGGCTTTCGGATATCCGCGTGTGTAATACGATTCATTATGCGCACGGACGTATTGAATTCTTCCGGAAAAAAATCCTCGATATCGCGTTTCAGTGAGAAATCCGAAGCTTGACTTCATCCTCTCGCGTATTAGAGTTTTGAATCGGGGGATTTAAAAAGCGCACTCTTGGCAGCGTCGGACTATTACAAAGTGAAAATACAAGATAAACTCCTAAAAATCCATATCTTGGCAGTAGCCGCCCAAGTTCAGACTGCCAAGAGATCAGTCGCGAGGTTGCTTTTATTGTTACGAGCTTTTCACTGGAGAACAATTACCGTCTGTCGGACGCCAGACACATACAAAACCTAATAAAAAAATCGAATCGGTGGCTCGAAATTCCAACAAACTGACCAGCGAATACCGCGAGATCTAGTTCGCGATCAGAGTTTGACAGATCGCCAAGACTCCTCGAGTTTAAATTTAGCCTCGACCGGTTTCGCGACGAATCTTCTCGTCTTCGAAAAATGAAATCGAACCGCCGGCTCTTCGATTCGAGTGCAGAGGATAGTTGGCTATCTCGCCTTGTTGTCACCGTATTAGCTATTCGAGCAGCGAAATGGTTTTAGTGCATTCGCGAGAGAGATAAAGGCTCTTTCTACTGGCCGCGACCGTTTACTCGCGATACGTCCCCTGAGAGCTTTCGGGACACGCACACGGGTAATACACTGAAAACGAGCAGTCGAGGGATTATTTTCTCTCTCATCTCGAGGAAGAGGTGTACACCGAGAAATTGAAGTGCGTGTTTGCTGGCTGTTATTAAGGCTCATGTCGTTATTGTTTACAATCTAGTGTAGCTTTACGAGCCGCAAGCTTCTTATTTCTCACTGGCTCGCCGGTTCTTTCAGTTACTGATACCGCCCCTTTTTACATTTTCAAGAATCGCACAAAGGAGTTATCTCCGCAGACGTATACTCGCAAATACGCAATTACCCATTCTAATGGATAAACTTGAGGAAGCGAGAATGACCGTTCAATGAGGATCTACGTCTATGCACAACACAGAGCGTCTATGTAATTCTAGCAAACGAGCAAACTACGGGGAAACTACTTTGCGAGATATCTATTAGGTGACCGAGGCGCGCTTTGATAACTCTGTGGCGCTCCAATTGCTAAAGGCCGTTGATCATTGCCGAGAGACAGAGTGGAGTGCAGAGAGCGGGACAAAACAACGATCTCCTCGAAATTCATCGCGAGAAAAAGGTTAATCTCAGCGAAGAGTAATTAGCCGAGGAAACTTTGCACTCAGCCGCGGGGCGTCGGGAGAAGAGCGAGAGCTTTTACGACTTGAAAGGATTTTTCAAAACATCCGTATACACTATTCTGAAATTACACGACCCAGCTCTGTGCACTGGACCAAAAGACTATATCGTCATTGAGCCGGTGCATATAGCTGATTTATTCTAGTTCGTTAGTATGATCTCTCTGTTAGTGTGAGCTAAAGCGCACCTTTTCGTCGACGTCGTATGAAACACCACTGCAGCATGAAACATGACACTCTGCGCCCTGCAGCTCTGTGCGATTATCCCGAATTGTAGCTTGTCTACACGCAGCTCGCGCGCAGGGTCAACGGCCAGCTGTATTATTATCACACACTCGCGCACACGTACGGCTATATATCTATATCCACGCGCTACTTCATAGCTTTATATATGCCGAGTGTCACTTCGCACCAGCAGCAGCAGCAGCAGCAGCAGCCTTATCGCATCAACATCACACACAGTTGCATTTATCGTGCGCGCACACGCCGAGAGGACTCCGCTGCAGTAACGTCACACGGGGTCATGCACATAGAGGAGTAGTGGTGTATAGCTGCGAGTCCAACATGCGCGCGCGCGCTTGATTCCTGTGGTGGTATACAATGCAGGTTAGGTCGCGCGCGCACTCGTAAACTCCCTTTTACAGCGGGCCCCAGGTGTACGATGCGCACCTGCGATCGATGACTTTTCTTGGAACCGAAGCTTATATACGATATACTATATATACTGTATATATACAGCACTCGTGCAAGCTCTGTTTTCGAATCGCGACGCACGCGCCGATGGCTATATACTGTCGTTCGAGTGAGCTTTTAACCGGAATATCCGCACTGCACTCGTTCGAACTCGATGTACTGTATACTTTGTGTTATATCCTGCACGCACGATCGTACGCCAAGAAGGCGCTCGCGCAAGAGCGAAAGCGCGAGCCGATGCTATATAACGGCAGTAGCAGCACTCGGTTCGGGGTCGGGCTGGCGACTGGCGCTCGCTCTCGACGCGCGGGCGTCGCGACGCCGACGCCACCTTCGACCGGTTCGCCAGCTCCGTCTCGCTCGCTCTCCCCGCTCTGTGTGTATGTGTGTGTGTGTGTATTTGTATGTGCACTATATAGCGTGCGCGCGCTGCTATGCCGGTACGAGCTTTTTTCACTTGCTCCGAGCTTTGTTGTTGTCGTTGCGTTGCGTTGCGTGAACCCTTTCTTTTCGGGAGCTTTGATTCGATTAACCGGTAACGGCTGGTATTCCATTGCAGACAAAGCTTTGTCATCGACGAACCGAATTTTCGAAATATTATGTTACATCAGCAGCGCAACTGTATTAGGTCGCGTTGTCGGAAAATTTGCTGGATTATTTCTGCGAAGCATTGTGATTTCGAGTCGCTGCAGAAAGAGAGAGAGAGAGAGAGGAGAACACGTTTTAATTGCGCGCAGAGGTCGGTCGAGTGCCGCCGTCGCTGCTGCAACGGCCTATAATACGACTCTCGTATTATAAAATAGCTTTTTAAGCGCGTGACGTGAGGGAATTTCGGAGCATAAAGAGATTCGGGAGAAAATGGGACTTCGTTAACGGGCTATCTTACACGCCTGTTTTTTGCGCTTAACTTTTTCAGACTCATCCAGTTTTTTCGTTTAATTATAATACCGACGTATGTAGATTACTGTTAATGCGAATGTCGTGTAAAAGGTCGGAGCGTGTATATATTATATTAAAATGTAATGGCCGGATGCTGTATGCATGAACTCTAAGACTGCGTTTGATGCTTGAAAAAAATATTCATTTTACGCCTTGCATAAACCAGACTGAAATATATGAAAGGGGATGAAAGTTGAAAAAGATACTTTACGAATCCACACGAAGTGCGCCTCTCGAAGGACGTAAATTCGTTCTTTCGCTCCGTCGAAGTTTACTCACCTGCAACAGAAAACGAAAAAACAGATGATTAATGCAAAAAATCGAGCAAAAAACACATACACATTCAATTCTTACGAGATACACGCCATCATCCATTAGCCGACGAGCATTTTTCATCGCGTCCCATAAAAATGTATCCCTGTATATTCAAAAATTCAGGGCGCATCGGAAGGCCAAACTGAATTTCCTCTACTTGACCTCACCGGCGCATAATGGCTAGCTGTAGTGTCGAAGTTGGCGTCAAGTGGCTCGTACAGCACACACCTGAGACGATATAACACACGTGCACGTATACACACTCTCTCTCTACATCTCTCGTTTCTTTTTCGTTATTCAGCGCGGCCGGCGCTGAAAACTTGATGGGACACTTCGATGCCAGCGCGGGCGTTGCCGTTAATTATTATCGAGAGCCGTAAAAATTATGAGCTGCTCTGCGTGTATACGTGCTGAAACTTTCTGATTTATTTAACGCGCGACGAGCTGTCCATTACCAATGATTACGCATTATACACATAGCCCGAAGAAAGAGAAGAGATGCTGGTTGTTTGTATACAAGTATGTAGTATTCAGAAGGAAACTTCGAGCCGGGTATAATATCGAGGGAAAAACTAGCGTCAACACGAGAGTGGCTGTGCTCCGCGCCGGAAAAGCGATTTCGAAGCTCCGAATGTTTTCCTTGATAAGCTACTTCTCTATATGACTGCTGGAACGAACTCTCGCTCGAGGAATTCTAGTACCTCTTGCTATCAATTTTATAACTGAAACACACAGGCCGACTATATACTCTCGTGTATACACCGCTTGCTAACAACTTTCGAAAGAGCTTTTCTTTCTTTTGTGTAATTTATTTATCGTTCTGTATGCTCTCGGGATTCGAGAAGTTTTCGTCAAATGAATATTGTCGATCGTAGGCTCGTGTGTCTGTGACTTACGTAACTTGGATTCGCACTACTGATGCAACCCAGTTTGCTCGTATCGAAACACACGTATACGGTTCCTCGAATTAGACTCAAAAATACACGCACTCGTAAAAGTTTTTATACGCTCTAAAGATAGACTTTGTAAAATATTCATTTCGATCCAGTAAAAGTTGAATCTCCTGCTCTTTGTTTTTCCGTTTCCTGCGCAGAGAGGGAAGTTTTTATTAAAACTTTGGATTACAGTCGGTAAAAAGCAGTTTTAATAATACAGCACCGGAATGGCCATTTCGAGCAATACTCTGTAGTAGAAATGACAAGCTGTTACCGGCTGCAGTTTTACAGTTGTTAATTAACGCTATTTGTGCGTTATAGGCTTAACGTCGTCGATAGTTAATTAGCAGGCTTAATGGCTATAGTTGTTTAATGCACTTCAACGGGAATCACATTAACGAGTAATAGGTATTAAACATTCTAAACACACAGTCGGGGGATTCGACTTCGATCATCGCGTTAGTCGAAAGCTTGGTGCATTTCGCGTCCAAATACGCGGGTAGAACAGTTTTTATTTATTTTTGTACGTTTTTCGTCCGGTCCCCCGAAAAAAAAAGAGAAGAACACGCGGATATACAATCAAGCTGGACGCACGTCTCGCTTGTCGCGCAGAGGACAACGAAATAATCAACGTCTCTCGCAGGAACGGCTCCTATCGAGGCAAAAACGCTCCTGACCGAATAAAAATACGGCTGCATCAGAGCTCGAGAGAGTTATACACCCGCATACACGTCGAACGCAAAATATTTTTCTCGCGTGGCCGCGAATAAAAATGTCACTCATTGAGCCCACGCTTCCTCTATCTGTACTAACTAGACTTTTTGTTTCTTCGGTGGCTGTACGTGTGTATGTGTACGACGTGTATTTCGTACGGCTTGTCGTCGATAACGCTTCCCGCTGACCGTAAGTTATACACAGGGAAAATCAGCTTTTGTGTGTGGGTCGACATTTTTGGGAAAAGAGGCCAAGGTAGAAATCGAAAAAAACTCGAAATTGCCTACCGTATTGTTCAATATTGAGGACGTTGAAAAATATCGAGGCCGAAATATTTTATCACTGAGCTTTGGCAAAATCGAAAGCCGAGTAAATTTTTTGATAAATTTATCCAAGAGTCAATTCAGCAAGACGCTTCGATCGAATAGAAATATATCCATCACGAGTCGGAAGCCTCTATCATTAAATCAAAATAGCTCATTCCTATCTCCGCCAGCGGCTATGCGAGAGATTGCATAACGATAAGAAAATAAACCCTCGCGCCGAGAAAGCCGAGGGAATCGTCGGCTGAATGATATTACATTATATCGATCCCTGGTAAGAGAGATTACGGCGACGCCTTGGAAAATCACTGAAAATTAAATCCTACCTCCACATTAGGACACTAGCAGTATACATCCGCACAACGTCAAACGTCATCTCCGGCTAATCGAGGCGACTAGGCGAGACACAGCGCGAGGAGGAGTAAGCGAGTATCGATTACCGATTGCCCGCCGCAAGTGCAGCAGCCGCCTACACTCGAAAGCCTCTCTGTAACTCGGCCTACGACTATATACCCATCCCGCATCTGCTTACACGACGGCCGCCGACCTACGACCTTAATGGAGGACAAGGGATTTCGAGCAGCGAGTAAATTCTCTTCGTCGCGATGAAAGAAAATTTCGTTGCGATTCCATAGCTATACATTCGTTCTAATATCGCATATATATCTCTCAGGTTGTCGTAGCCTCTGCGCAAATAGAGCATCAGGCGGTGGATTTCCCGAGTAATTTTCCGCAGCTTCCTTTTTTTGTTCCAGCGCGCAGTGCAGGAGAGAAATTGTCACCGGAAGGACGCGTGCTCGGGGCGAAATTGAAACGGCGCAAAGAGTAGAAGCGACGTTGTCAAGCTGCTGCTGCTTCGTGGTCAGCGCTAGTTTCGAGTGTTTCTCTCGCTTTCGGGGAAGAAAGAGAGAGAGATGCTGCTGAGCAAGGAATTAACCCTTGATGCGCTAATCTCTTTTGTTTTTCCTCTCGCGAAACTTTTGTTTGTTAATGAGTAAGGAGATTATGCGCTGCCAGAAGAGAAAAGTTCTCCTTCCTTCAGGCTTTTTTCATTCAATCCAATTTTTAAAAGGTATAATGAAAGATACCTCGGTATGAGTTCGCAAAAAGAAGCCAACATTGAATCAACGTTTATCAAAAAGCCGCCGGATATAAAGGCCGACAAGCTGTGAGTGGCATCTGATACCTCTACTCCTCACTTGGCACAGTGCGATATTAATAAACCCCCACCAAGTTGTGAGTGCACGAGCGATTAAACTGCGTTTGACGGAGAAAGTTCACGCGCGTTGCCATTGCACATGAAGGCAAGCTGTCGTACAACGGAGGCATTATTAACACTGAATTTCATGGCATGATTAAGCTTGATCACAGAAACGCGCGACTGACAATACATTTGAAGGACAAGTAATGTATCGAGAAGGCGCTAATTACGTTGTTTATACAATAAATAATATTCATGGTAATTTTCTTTAAATCCACTAACATCGCTGTGTTTCGAAGATCGGATCAGAAAGATAACTAGTCTCAATTACTTAGTTTTCATGGCTATGAATTATATACGGAGTAAAATATGAAGAGTATGCTACGTCTACACGTGCCCAGTGTGATATTCATGGGTCTCACGCCGTATCCGATGGAAAAACCTAATATACTTTACAATTTTTTGTTTTCTTGTCATGATCAGCTTCAATACACTAAATCACACGGATATCTGCGATTGCGCCTTGTTTATGATCCTGCGCGCTGTGCAAAAATATCGCTCGGTTTTCGTTGTGCCATTAGCATTATCTAATGCTAGAAACTTATCGGTGGGCGGGGGGGGGATATTGTTATGAAACTCGTTGTATAAAGCTGGAAAGTGAAAAATAATTGGATATCGCATGCGAAATACACATTTTAACGGAATTTCAGATGATTAATTTTCCCGAGCTACGAGGATACACGTTTTCAATTAAACGCCGTTAACGCACACAACAGCCGCTATCTTGCCCATCAGTCAAAACGTACAATTTTCAGTTATCCACTACACACGCCTCGGTACTAGTTACACAACGAAGCTCCCTTGATTACACGGAAAATCGTTATAGCTTGATCAAACAAGCCGTAGTATATATTCTATGGAACAGTCGATAAATTCAGCCGAGCGTTCGATGGAAAAAGAAAGTTTCCGTTATAGAAAAAACATTTTTCATCCACAAATTGAAACGAACGAGCGCGGATCCTTGCTCATTTTTACACATAAAATTTTGAATGGCCGCGAAGATAACGGGGAGCAAAAGCGTCGCACCCTCACACACACACAGCGAGGTGACGCCAAAGCTCAACCGAGTGGAAGTCCGCAATTTTTTAATGGACACTACTCGCCTCGTAAGTATCCGACGCGTCGTTCGCACTTTAAACTCAAATATAAAAGATGCACGCACAGGGCGCCTCTTTTTACCCAAGCCGCAACACTGTCACGGCCTTTGCAGCTTTTGGCGCCGCTCAACATGAATTCTTATTTGAGTGGAATAATTAATACGGTTCCGGACAAGTGCATTTTTGTTTAGCAACAAAGCAGTTATAGAATGAGCGGTCCAAGCAATGAGCCAATAAGGCAGTTTTGTGATACGTAGCACACTCCTATACTTACATTCTGCGTCTATATTTCTGATGAGGGAAAGAAAAAAGTGCCTAAACGCCACCTATCTTCGCAATCCAGAGTTCAAAAACAACATTTTTCAATAACGTTCGTTCAGAACTAGTAAATTTTTACAATAACGAACTCACACTGGCCGAAATATTAAAACTGAATAGGCGTCGTTTTTTAGCTTATACAAAATGTCCGCAAACAGAAGACCTTTCCACGGCCTGATAAATTTCATTTCGTGTACGCAGGACGGAATGCAGAAAATTAATACAAAATACGATGACGCCGCGGGGAATGTAATTTTCATCCCTCAGTGCAAAAAAGAAATTCCAAAATAAATACTCGGCCTTTGCAAACCCAGTGCGCAGTTCTAAACAAATTTACAGCACACCCGCATCTTCGATCGTCGGCGTCCGCACAAATTCACGTCCGCGTAAATTCGTACAGAGTAGACGCGAAAGAACTAAAGTTTTCAGGCCAGAAAAACTGCAGTCCACACCGATAAAAATCCAGAATCGTCCCTGGCTTTAAAATGAATTTTCCGGTGCCACGGGACTCGTAGCTTGACTCTCATTCCCTTAATGCAGGGGCGCGCGAAGATATTGAAACCACGCGAGCGCGACAGGAAAAAAAAGGGGGAAAAGAGGTGGCGGTAGTAGGCGGAGAATTGCGTTCTCGTGCTAATTTAACGCGCAAAGCTCGCCTACCTATGTTAATTGAATTCTGCGAATACTGGCCGCGCGCAGAGCTTTTCCGTCCGTGCAGTTTATACGGCCGCTGTGGCATTGTATACACGTAGGAGCGCGGAGGCATTAACGGTAAGCTTCCGACTCTGCGAAGGAATTCAAGCTACAGTTTTAATATATGTGAGATACCGGCGGAGTCTTTTCAAGAACGGGTATCAAAAGTATCCCATCTCATCCGAAAGCTTCCACATCCACGGTTCTTCTTACGATGATTGAGCAACCTTCCTGTCGCCGTATCTTTTCATGTTCATCGAACCCGGCGTGGTATAGACGCGGGAAATCACGTATACAACTCCCTCTCTCTCTCTCTCTCTTTCGCGGTGCTGCGGATACGCCTGCGGGGAATTAAAGGAAATCTCGTTTTCTCTTATCGTCCTTGTCGTTCTCTCTTCTCTCTCGAGGAGTCCGGCTATTTGTCACGGGCCGCTGCAGCCGCGTGAAATAAGAGAAATGACTTGGCGTCTCTCTCTCTCTCTCTCTCTCTCTCTCTCTCTCTCTCTCTTCCGAGTTGTGTAATTTACGAGGGAGAACGCGACGCCGCGGATTTAGAAAGGGGGTAAATATTAACGCTGCGGGGATTTCGTTTTAAATGGGATTAGACGGGGAGCCGCCCTTTGTTGATGACGAAGTGTATGGGATTGCGGTGCGCTGAGAGCAAATATTGAGATTCGTCGAGGTGGAGAAGTACTCGAAAAATTAATACAGACCAAAGTTCTCGACAACGCGTCTGCATAAATCAGCCGTCCCCGAAATCGAGTAAAACAACAACCGCTCTCTACTCCCAAGAAAAATTAACTTAATCTTCTCAAGTTGCCAAGCTCGACGCGGCGTATGCTGCGTTATTCACGCAGCTTCTCTCCCGCTGTAATTTTACTTTCGAGCGTAGTTTATACCGAGCAAAAAAACCGGCAGCGGCAAACTTGCTTCACAGAGTATACGCGCGAACAACGGTGAGAGCAGCCCGTGAGATATGCCCGGCAGGCCAAGAATGTTGTGCACAGCTCCATGGCGCGGCTTATTCAAATCGCCGTGAGAGTAACGAGCCCTCCTGAATAAGGGATGGGCCGACCGGAGAATCGATCCTCCTTCCGCTGACTTACACGTGCACTTTGTTCGGACCCCGAAATTTGTTAATACAATTTCACACCGCGAACGATATATCCACGACGCGCGCGACCTCGAGACAGAGAGAAGTTTGAAGAAGCAAGTGAGCTGATCGACACTTGGAATATCGGAAACGACGACTAACTTTTTTCCCTCGCTATCTATCTTGTCAAGGAGAGAAATCCCACGAACTTTTCGCTCGCATAACTGAATCGCATAACCTTGCACGGAGCACGTCTAAGAGTTTGATCGGAGGAGAGCCTGCTAATTTCGTTAGACGAGAGCTTTTAAGGCCAACGCGTCGATCGTCTATGCGTTCCGACTTTCCGAAAGTTTTACGCACGAGTATATCGATCTCGTGATAATGGTTACATTCGATCGCGAGAAAAAGCCAATTAACACCACGAAACCCGAGGGCAAATATTTATACGAGATACAGCAGAGGAATGGAGAGAACAGTGAGAGTCAGTGGTGCGGGTCAACATCGCGCCAGACAGCGCAGCAGTCGAAGAAAAAGCACTCGGTAAACTTTTCCTCATCTTCTTTTATACACCTCAGGGCAGGCGAGAAGGAAAAAAAAAGCAATCACGCGGCGAGTTTAAACAAAGAAATCTCTGTGTACGTTGGTACTAAACACTGCATTATTGAGCACTTCGGGGCCCTCTCTCTCTCTGTATACGGTATATTAAATCCCGGGACGCGAAACGTTAAGTGAATCTGCTGCTGCCATTATCCGCGGACTATCCAATTTCGTACGGTGGAGAGCCTCGTTGGAAATTACCGTGAAATTCGCGAGTAGTTGACTTCGTTACCCCTCTATACAGTTGGCTATTATTTTTGAGTCTTGCATTGCAACGCGGTGACTGGACTTTTTTTTCCGAGAGCATGTATATCGAAGATTTCCCATTGGAGATTTTTCATCGTAGGCCTTTCTTTTGTTTTCGCACACAACGAAGATCCATCACGACGAAGCCGCTCTCCAGAGACTCCTCCTTCTACGTGATCGTAATGTTTACATGTTTTTTCACGTCTGGACGTCTGTTTACTTTAAAAAGAAATCTCATTTTTCCCCTCCATCTCTATTGCTTGACGCGCAATAGTGAAAGCTCGCATACCGCGAATGTAGAATTCAGCAATCAGCAAGTTGTTTCTTACAAATAGGATTGAGTAGTTTGCCAGCTCCCATCCGGCAATCAAGGGATTAAGTGGATTAAGAGAATTGCCGCTTCGCGAAGTGAACTTTTGGCCCTAGTTCCGAATTCAATCCACCGAAAGTTTGACAAAGTGGCTATGTGTACACATACATTGTAACGGCCCAGGAAGTATAGGCTCTCTTTCCGCATATTTATGATCCGGAGTAAAAAATATCTCCAGAGAGCGTAAAAAAGAAATTACGCCAACAGCCGCGCTAATCCCTGCAGCAGACGTACGGAGTAGAGGACGGTGACTATAAAAGCAGCCGTTACATCGCGCCTGCACGCGAGCAAGCCATAAAGCAGCGTCTCGATATCGCTTATCGATTTCCCGTAACTTTCCGTTCTCCTTGCGAGACTTCGTCAGGCTCTAGGCGGCAGTCGTCGACACTTGAAATTTCGCGGTGTGAATAATCCGGATACGATCGATTCGCTTATCCCCGAAATAAAAAAAAAAAAAAACTCGACGAGAGCCGTAACTCACGACACCTGCATGGTGTTCCACTGGCGGCTTTTTCCGGATTCCATTCGCGATCCAGCCAGATGCCCGACGCAGGGCTTCGTTCGCTCTCTGCATATAGACTTTCAGGACATTATTTATTTCGAATTCTAGGCGGAATTGAATTTCGCGAATAAGGTGGAGCGGAAAAAAAATAAACGAGGGCAAGTTAGCCGCGATGTTTAATGGCTCGGAAATGATTTGTTGTTCATTAAACGGATTTATGACACGTGTGGCACGCTGTGTAACGACGAGGGTAAAGAATTTTGATTTATTTTTAAAGCGTGAGTTTTACGTTTCAATTTTTTCACATCAAAACCGTCGAGAGTTTTTCTCGCTGTGTATTGGAAAATCGTTTGAGCCGGAGATCGATTTTCCTGCTAATGACGAGTTTACTTGGAAATGTCGAATAGCAGACACATTTTTTCGGAAACGAAACTCTCCTGCTGCCGACGGCTAGCGCTATAGATTACAAGCACGAAACCCAATACGAAGTAGTCGGAGGAGAAAAAAAATTTTCAATGGAAAAAGATCTCTAATGGAATTTAACGTACACCGTGAAGCATTTCAAAGTACGCAAACATCTTATTTCTCTTTTTTTCTCGGAACGTCCAACGCAGCCAATAAGCTATTACACGAGGTGGAAAACTTTCCGATCGGCTTTGCCTAACGCGAGCACAATAAAGAGCCGGAGAAATTAAAGCTCCGAGCTTGTCCAAACCACACCGGCCATTATCTACTTAAACTGCCTAAGTGAGCTACCGCGCGTACGTTTCTCTTTCGCGGAGGAAAACCGTAACAAAAGCTCTCCCCGACTTTTCGATTCTCTCGCTCTTTTTCTACTATAGCGGGGGTCGAACGGCGGCTAAATTGAAAGTCTTTTTATTCCCCAAACGAGCGCGCCAATTTCTTGCGACGGGGAATTAACCTACATTTCGTTTAAATACGCCTAGGACCTCATTTCTGCGTCATCTTCGCGTATGAAAATTCTTCATCCCGCGAATTACCGGCAAGAAACTCTCCGTAACAATGTGTTGCCCTCCCGAGGCCATAGACCGCGACGACGACGACGACGACGACGACGAAGGGTCTACTATTATGTACGTGCAGGCGAAGTAAGTAGAAGAAGAAGAAGAAGGGTTCTCTCTCTCAGCGAGGAAACTCCCGGCGTGTTATCGATCGTCCTGTGGCGCCTACCCTCTCTTCCTTCTCGTGCGCTTCCTGTGTCTGGCTGCACGAGTCCTCCTACTACTGCTACTCACGCCGCCGCTGCTGCTGCTACTGCGGATGATGTTTAAGTGACCGAAAATTCGGGGATTTGCGCGCGATTTTACACGCGTCAACGCGTGCTCGCAACAGGGGAGACTTTCTGTTCCCCACAGGCTTGGAGTAAGACGAGATGCTTGGGGTTTTGGGAATAGCGTTTACGAGCGTTTAATCAGCGGTCTTCTGGGAATGAGATTTTAATCATCGCTTTACGGAGGTATAATGGAGCTTTCGTGGAAACGTTTAATTTAATACGCTTTTTGTATACAAGCGTTTGAGCGTCGTTAAAATTAGATTACAGACTCAAAACAGGATCGAAGGCAAGGAAAATCGAGCAGGCAATATTTGCAACTTTTATAAGATCTTATTAATTACACGCCTCAGAGTACACAGAGAGCGAAGTTTTGATATAAAAATCGTGGACTTGAGGCAACTCGGGGAAACAAAAAAAGCCGTCGGAGCGCAAAAAATTCCACAAAGTATTATTCGACGGAATTTAATTAGCAGAGTCGCCGCGACAAGGAGACCAGCCAACTGATCTCCCTCTCGGTCGAGTAACGAGAGAACCAAAGCTCGACTTTTTAAAGCGACAAGGAGAGATATCGATTGTCCGCATTCTTCGCACACTCGCCTCTTCTTTTTTCTCTTTCCTCGTAAATTTTCGTCCTTAATTAGTTTGAATTCTCTTAAATTCGTCCGAGTAATTTATGAACTCGGTCCCGTACTCATATCTCTTCGAAGCTAGGAAGAAAAAAGCGTGGAAACCTCAGCCGAGTCTTGAGAAATTAGTCGCAGGAATGCGAAAAACTCGGGCGCGTTTTTCTCTTTCTCTCTCCTCGAAAAATTTTTCAGACTCCTTCAGATATACGGGGGAGACTCTCGCGCGCCGCGATGAAAAGAGCCACTCGAGCAGCAGCGACCGATAGCGGTGTGCGCCCACGTATATGCTCATACGAAAAGTTTTGTACCGGAAAACTGATGTGATGAGAGTCTCGTGAATAATTCATGGAAAAATTGCGGGAAATTTTGTACGATTCATATATAGGTGTACACACACTAGTCGATGAAAGGAAAATTCGCAGAACAAACAACGCGGATGATACAGCTATTTTCAGCTCTGTGCGTCGTCACGTAAGTGAGCCAGGCCATCTACATAACACACGCAAAGTAAATCCCGGGCGTATCGGACGTGCAGTGGGTCGCGCGAGCGCGGCTTTGTCATAGCAGGGATGATCCAAATTCATCGTGGAGTCACGTAGCTGCAGCACAGTCCGTTAACGCGCAAAGGCGCGTGTCGCGCGTTGGGTAGTCGCAAATTACCGTGAATTTTCACCAAAGGCGTAGATTACAGTCGTTGCTATGCTATTACGAGATACACGGCCTTGTTTAATTCGAGCCGCCGAGAAGATTGAAATTTCGAATGATTAATGCTTTGTAACAATCTCAGAACGCGAGACGCTCTTTTTCGCGTGCTATACGAGTAAATATTGGTCCCGGTGAGATTCATTTTTCACTTTCTATAAAAGCTCGGATCAAAAAAGCGAAGCCGGAGCCGCGGTAAAATTGGAATTTATAGAGCCGCCTCTTTTTCAATTTTCTCGCTGATGAAAATTGAATAACCTTCTTTTTTTCAAGCAGCGATGTAATAACGATTTTATTAAAACACGGACTGCCAGCTTTGATGCGTGTACTAATTAATGCTTGCTTCTCGAATTATAATAGGCGATCGATTCACGGTATTTATATAACCCCAAACGTACGAGAATAGAAGCAATGAAACCTTCCGCCCCAAAGATTTATTTCCACGTTCAGTAACCCGCGGAGCCAGTGAAACAGAGCTATAATTCACGAGCCGAAGAATCAATTAAGAGTACAACTATCCATATCAGCCAAGATTACAACGTATGTACATAAGAGCTTCTTCCTCGACGGCTCGCGTACAGGTCAACGATCTCACACGCACACCTGCGCACAATACAAACGAGAAAGATTAATCGCACTCGTGCATGTGACACGTAAAATCAACGTCGCGCGCATTCGTTCGGGCGTAAGAAATCGTGGCGGTAGCGGCAACGACGCATTATACCGTCGGGGCACGATTTTACGGCTTCGGTTTAGACCCTGGAGGAAACCCGATAACCTTGTCTGCGACGTCGACGTCAACGGGGTTCATAGAAATCGACGATGATTCGCCAAGAAAAAGGAGGAAGAGGAGGAAGCTAGGAGGGGAAGAGTATAAGGCGTGTGTATACATATGTAGGGATGAAGACATCGACCGGATTAAAATGCGTAAGAGCGAAGCACCGCACGGACGCGAGCTTTTGTGCGCGAATGGCTGAGACACGAGTTTCCAGTGGTTTTTATGGAACTGATTATCGGAATGCGATATTCCATCTGTTAAACATTGCCGCACACGACGAGATTGGCTTGCGAGAGAGTTGAGCAACTGGAGCAAATCCATTCTCCGCGTGCACGTGCTACGGGTTATATATAGGTATGATTGAAGAAAGGAAGAAGGAAAGCTGATGGTTATTGAATTCCCGGTTTTTTTTTCCTCTCTTTGCGAAGCTATCGACTCGCGTAATATTCGAGCGGTGTATAAGCCGGTAATCTGATTTGCGCGATGCTGGATATTTCGCGCTCGAAGCAGATGATGGATTTTCCGATCCTTTATTTCGTATAGACTCGCCGCACTGCTTATATAGCGGAACGCATCTATGTCAACGTTATAAAACATGCATAACCTTTTATTGCCACGCGCGCACTGTGTAACGCCAGAAAAGATCGATAAATCGACCCCCGTCCTTTTTAATCTCCCCAGTGAACCGAGTGCATAGAGATAGGAACTACTATGATTTATACCAAACCGACGAAAATTTACGAGGGCGCCGGCTTTTATTTTCGAATTTCAATCGCTGCGTACCTATAATCCGATCGAAAGCTTGGCGATTCGAATCTAACGCGGGCAGCGCAAACAATCGAATACACAACGCTGTAACTTGGCCATCGACGCTCTATAGCGACTCAAAATTGCGCTAAAAGCACATCATGAACACAAAGCGACGAGCGGTACTAAAATCGACGCAAGCAGCAACGGTGTACGTATACAAAGCACTTTCAGATCGGCCCGATCAATTAACGAAGCGCTGGTGCTCTCGCGATAAAACACAAAACCCATTCCTAAACAAAAGCCCACGAGCTGGTTCGAGGGCGGAGCTTCTAATCTAATCGCTGCAGTAAATGCATAATACCAGAGAGAGAGAGAGAGTCGCAGTGTGACCGCTCCTTCGACGACGTCGTACACGTAGACCATGCGGACACGTGTTACTCTATACTGGAAATTGGGTCATCGACTGGCGCATGTAGCTTCCAGCGCGGCCGGGCCTGAATAACGAGTGCCGTTGGCCGGCTCCTTGGAGTGGCTTTTAATATATTCCTGGCGGGAGCCGCGCGCTTCGTATATACATTCGGAAGTGCTCGTATAACTCTTCGTGTGTATTTTTCGAAGCCGCCCGGAATAATAACGCCCGAAAGCTCGCATGAAAATGAGCTTTTGTGTGTGTGTGGCCGCCGGGGGGTGGCCAGAAGCATTGTGTGCGCGAGCGAGCTACACGAAAGCGCAATTCCGCTGGAGAGAGCGTGAGGCAAACAATATTTAAATTGCTGCTTTTATTTAACGGAAAACGACGTATCGTACAGTTGTTGTTTGTTTGTTTGTTTTTTTTTTTTTCATTGTATTTCCGTGCGGCCGAGTTCGCTAACGAATAAAACAGAGCGTGGTGGATATCGATTTTCCGGTGAGCTTTTGTCCAGCATTTCGTGGAAAATACGAGAGCCTCTCGGTCGGATTAGATAATCTCACAACAGGCCTGCACATCATAATCTAATTGGGAAGAGGATCGAGAGCCTACCTTGCGAGTTGCTGTTGTGCTGATTCGACTGCGGCATCTGTGGCATCCCCGGGTAGAGGGGCGACGGATGGGGCGAGCTTCGATTGCTACCCGGCTGGTTACCGGTGGGGGTCGGCGCTGCCGACGACTGCTGCTGCTGCTGCTGCGACTGCTGCTGAAACGATTGCTGCTGCTGCGAGGTAGGCGTAGCCGCGGGTGTGCCACCGCCACCGGATTGTTGTTGCTGTTGTTGCTGCTGCTGTTGCTGCTGATGCTGATGCTGCTGCTGGAGTTGCTGCTGCAACTGCTGCTGCAACTGGTGCTGATGGTGGGCCTGCTGTTGCTGGGGAGTCGGTGGCTTTTGCGGCGGCTTGTCGTCCGTTGGACCTGGAAATTATTTTTTACGTTTTAGGAGTTCTTGGATATTGTTGTGGGTTTATATATGAGAGCTTTCTTGACAATGTCGTTCGCGTTTATTGTGCATCGAGCGTAAAGGTTTAGCGACGCGTTTAACTCTGAATTTTCTTTCTTACGATAAACAGAATGGCTTGAGGTTTATGCCTTGCATAAACTTTGTGGTTACTTCAAGAGATAACATTTCATTTTATGTTTCTAGTGCGATCGCTCCGACGCTATGCTCTGGTTCGTGTACAAGCTTTAAACAATTTTTCTGTTCTTTTGAAACGTTCAACATCTACAACTCGCAATAATATGCAATGTCGGTTTATTACCATATTTTGCAACTAAGAACGAATCATGGAATTTGACTTGCAATAATATAGAGATCTGTTTTGAGCACAGGTTTACCAACTGTCGGTAAGCAGGATTCCTGCGTCACCGAAAGCTAATACCCTCGTTCGCCAAATACCAAAAAGGTGACAATAACAAACGCGTTTTTAGAAACTTGCTCCCGCAAATTATTACTTTTTCAGACTCTGAATCCAAAAAGTAATACATACTGTTTTCGGGAATGGGTGACGTAGGACTCTCCGGCAGCAGGATGCCCTTCTGTACAAGCTCATCTCGGTTTGCTCGAACCGAAATTTTCCTCTCGAGTGCTGCAAAGAGAGAGAAGAAAAAAGCTTTTAAAACAAAGAGCTGCACTTTCGACAATCGCGACAATCACGTAATCCCGGATTATCCGGTGACGTGAGAGAGCCGTGCAATCATCTCCTATACATGTGTATAACAGTTGATCGTCACACTTACATCTCGACGCGGCCTCGAACTTGTCCGATTTCTTTTTCCGTTTCCACTTCCAGGGCTTGAAGAGTCTACCGAAGGCCGAGAACTTGCTTTTCCTTTCGAGCGGCGGCGTCCGTGTACCCGAGCCCAGACTATTCGTTCGCAGTGCTGCTCCATTCTGCTTTTTCGCTGTAAAGAGAACATTTTTTTCATCAGTCATTGTTGATACGATTTGAAATTTGTATATATTCGATAATTTAAAAATTTTTTTGGGTGTTATTCGCAAACGGTAATACGCTGATTCGCAGTGGGGGGTTTCCCTCGTATACCGACGGGAGGTTTCGCATTTTCCAACCATCCGCTCGTGATAAGTCGCACAGGTGCTTGCAGCAACCTGCCTTATCACAAGCAGCTTTTCTGGCAAATCGACAAGTGATAACGGTGAGTCATGAACAGCGAGAATAAAATAAACAGATTGTCTATAGTTTCTCGAAATTTTTGATGACTGTACATTGAGTAAACATCCTCATTGCCTCTAAAAATAATCAATCGCACTATACTTCAACGAGCGTGCGTTTATAAAACGAAACGTTACGTCGTAAAGATGAGCTCTCGTACGTAAAAACTTATATAAGAAAAGCATAAAGCCAAGGCATCGTTTTCAAAATTGCACTTCCAAGTATACACGGGGCGAAGCGTAAAAATTACTCGCCGTGATAATAGCCTCGAGCTACCGACTTCCGCGAGTATCTTCGACGTCGTCGGCAGGCTTCTCAGTATTTTATCTGTGAGAAAATATCGTCAAACTTGCACGAGTCGGGTGCAGCTTTACGGGAAGTCGCGCTTAGACGCTTAGAGAGATTCGATTACGTTTGCGTAAAAAACGAAATGAGCTTCCGCAAATTCCACGTCCAAGCCGTGTCGAAGCTATATTTATTTACAGTCAAGCTCATCTGCATTTCATTTTCCAAACGAATGAGAGCGAATCGTTCAAACAAAGGAATGTCATGAATATTTAATCGTAGAAGGGCTAAGCATATCGCATTAATCAAATTTCACACGCGACATTACACAGCTCTCGCGCGCGCGAAAACGATCAAGCGTAAAATAAACGCACCGCTGCATCTCTGCGATAAACAATGTATCAACCCTTTCGGCGCCACGACGACTGAGCCATCAAAAAAACGAATAAACCATTATCGTTTCGCACGCGTGCTTGCCCATCAAAAAAATCGCACGTGTACACTATACTGTACCTTCGAAAAATCGGCGTTAGGAGTGAAAAATTGCTCACGTAAACTTTCGCGCACATCGAATTACCCCGGCAATTTTTCACTCAGCGTCGCCGCATCGGCTTCTATACATACACATTGCCTCTCGTTCGTCTCGTCGTTCATGGTACCTAGCAGCAACGGTAGCGTTCGATCAATACCTCGATATGTATATAATTGCAGTATACAGCTGCTCTCGTTGATTATTCAGAGCGTTAAGGTTCTTATTCCGACACCTGCGATACTTGCGGCTATATCACGTCGAGGCTAAAAATTTCACGAACGACACGGCAACCTAGACACGATGGAAGTGTGTGATATACTTAACTCGCTTTATCGTCGCTCTTGGGTTTATTTTTGAGTGGGTTCGATAAAAGGGGTCGGCGACTCTTGGGTTTGTTTGTTTTTATCCGCGATTATCGGGCGACCGCGGTTGGCTTTTTTCTCGTCGCGAATTGGGTTATGAGGATCAGCTGGAACGGTTACAATGATTACGAGCGTTTTTTTTGTTTCATCTTTGGATCTGCAGTGCGATTTAATTTGTGGAACGAGAGTTTTTTTCAAGGTGCAGGAAGTCGAGCGGAATAATTTATTCGGGGCAACTGCTGCAGGAAGCAAGCGGATTTCTTATGCAACGGCTATTTCGAAACTAGTCAAAACAATGAAATATTGCTCGACACAGAGTGTCATGCAAATGAAGCTGCGATCGATGCATCTTTAACAGTCGTGCGTTTGCAATTTGAATATATGCTGCAAGACACTGCATAGTACGACTTTGACAGGCGACTAATTGGATGCCATTATACACACTCCGAAGAGAGCAAGAAAAGAGTTAAGCGTCAATCTCGAGATAAGCGGGAGAAAAACGTTCCATCTCCTCCGGGAAACATTAACCCGTTGCTGGAGCGGAGAAAAAAAAATTTAATTATTTCTTAAGCTCGAAAGTGAACGGTATAAAGCGCGCCTCATCCCGACGAAGCGCGCTAATCCAATATCTCCTCGCGCAGTAGTGGCAGTAGTAGCAGCACAAAAGCAGCAGCTAGTCGCCGGTATAACACCTGAAATCGCGGAGCTAAAGTGCTCCATAAATTCGCGTCCGGAAATAAAAGCAAACCCTTTCAATATCCTCCCTCACTACAGCTGCTGCTGCTGCTGCTGCTGTATACAGCTACTATACTGTACTCTCTCGGCATATATAAGAAGCGATAAAGGACTGCGTCGATTTCCTCTCCGGGCGAAAAAACGTCTCGGCAATTTCGCAGGGGATGGCGCGCGAATAATGCGGCCGATAAGCCATATATACCTTATATAGCTTGCAGCGATGTGTATAAGAGCCGTTGGGATTCTGCGCTTGCGCTATTCCATGTAGGGATCTCGTATATACGGATTCTGGACTCCGGCTCTGATGGATGGCGTTGGATTATGGCGGATTGATGAATTTCGATTGCTCCTTCGTTTACGCGCGCGATTACATGTAGGAGGAGGTAGAGCATTAAATGCCTTATAAGCGGGCGGCAAATTTTTGCAATTAGTTTAGCAAGATGCTCGGATGGTTCGTTTTTCAGCCCTCCGAGAGTTGAAGTAGTTTGAGGTCTTATTCTTCTCTTCCAGAAAAGTTCATCGCTCGCTGTTGTAAGAGTGCAGGGTAACTTTTTTAATAAAAATCGCTCAAAAACTTTGGCTCTCGAGCCTTTGTTTCATCCAAGAGCGCGTGTAAAGAGACTGGCACGTACACGCTGCTGCTGATGCCCGTTGAAAGAGAGTCTAATGGTGTCCGGTACAGAGAGATATAGAAACGTGAATGTATAGGTGTCGCAAAGCATTTCCGCTCGGCGGAGCGGCATTCGATTCGTCGGTCCGTAGGTACATACGCAATTAGAATACTCTTTCCCAAGAAGCCCGCACAGGCTGCATTCGCCCGAGTCCTGCTCATTTTCGTAACGAGATTTTCGTTGGAAATTCTGGCTTCCTTTGATCCTGATGATAAAATTTCGCGTGTCCAAAATACCTGCTTTGTCAATAAACAAAGGGTAGCGGCTCTAAAAGTCAACATCGCGAGCGATAAATTCAGCTCGGGTCTTTACTTTAGAGGAGCTGCTGCTGCTGCTTTTTCCGTACGTGTTCACAATGAAACGATCGAAAATCTATTACAGCTTCCTATAAATCTCAAGGAATTATAGCTCCGCGTATGCGCGTCATATAGGATAATTTACGATACGGGGAAAAACTGGACTGCCGCTTGCACTGAGCCGCGTGTCCGTAAGAAGCTTGCGTTGTCCAACGAAGATAAAAGTATAACTGCTCGAAGAATTTCGCATAGTCCAGGTTATTAATATGCAAATGTATCAAAGCCGCGAAATCCGGCAAGTCGACCCCTAATCCGGGAGTATACACACTGTTATAGAGCTCCTCCTCCTCAGACGACGTTGCGGCAGCAGCCTCTCTCTTTCTCTCTCTCTTGTAAATAAGTTTACGACGTCTCGGTGAGCTTTTTCTCTTTTCCGTTGCCGCATTCTCGCGGCCGACAAAAAGGAAGCTTCTCCTCTCTCTCTCTCTCTCTCTCTCTCTCTCTCTCTCTCTCTCTCTCTCTCTCTCTCTCTCTCCGCTGTACGGCACCAGCAGAAGCGCTTCTTATGCGCGTAAGGATTTTAATAGAGATAAGCGGGAATATCCTCTCTTTCTCTGCAGCCGGCCGCATTTGAATGTTGCAGCCAGTGAAGGTAAATATCGTCATAAAAGTTAGACACGATTTGGGAAACAAGAAGTTTTGTCGAAAGTTTTATTCTTCCTTGGCTTTGAGCAGATGGCGCTTATCGCGGAAAAAAAACAACGCGTTGCATCAGCGGATGCCAATGTTCCTCTGAGCGATCAATCAAGTGCGGCTGTAAGTATAGTATACGTGTAATTATGCAGCGAGATTAATTAAAGACGCTTGAAAGTCATTTGAATTCATTAATATTAATGCTTCTGCGCGAGAAATGGAAAAACAATCCATTGAAATTCAGCGAGAATCATTGTAAAAATCGAGTATATTTCTTCGTTTGATCGTTTCTGGAAGATTAAAAGCGTGCGTTCATAATTGCATTTTATCTCTCAAGGTTGCGTCAAGCGAGAAAAGCGATGTGTTATTTGTGAAAATACTAACTAATCATCTCGTCCTGTCCCGAAATCAACGATCGGCTTCGTACGCATCGAAGGCGCACATAACGCACTCGCGGCTGAGCAACAGGCCGCGACCTGCCGTAACAATGGGTAGCCGTTATAGCACACGGTTCTCTGCTCGTGCGGAAGGGATCAATAGTCGCTCGGCGCGTAACGTATAAGACGCGACGCTTCGATAGACTTTCCGACGCAGCACGCGATGATGACGATGTGTTTCGAGCCGATGACGTGTTGATTATCGTCGAAATGATGGATGAGACTATAGTACAGGGGGTTTAGGAAACAATGAGAAACATAGCACGAAATTGAATTCTCTCCAAAGAGCGCGAAGCTAGCCCACGTTTTTAAAGTTCTTTTCGCACAGATCGATCGTCGTGTCGCCGTCGTATAACGAAGACTCGCCCGTAGCCTAATACGCCGGGAAGTCCTCGGCTTCGCGTGCGATAAAAATGCAGCGAGAGGACGGCGGAAAGTTCAGCAAAGCTGAGCGTCGCTTTACGAGCACGATAACGAAGAGATCGAGAGGGAGAAGCTTTTGACGGGTATATATAAAAAACGCGGGGGAGTAAGAGCTTGAAAGTCTCGAAGTGGGGAAAGTTTGGGAAATTTATGCAGCGATGATGATTTTGAAAATGCTTCAGGGAAAGATCCTCGAAGCTACTCGTTCGACAGTCAACCACTGAAGCCACAGAGCAGCTGCGGCTGGGGGCGTTGCCATGGCCACGTACGGGGCACTTTGTTTTCTGTTTTCAATTACCTGGCCGCGCACACCGGTTGTCAACCTCTACCGACAACTTGACCTGCCGTCTGGTCAACTTCTCTGATACATTTTATACGGTTCCATGTAAATCGTGACCCGCCAATCCACGCGTAAAAATGACAAGCATCGAATTCATCCTTTCGAATCTATAGCTCCTCTCACTCGTAAATCGTCCGCTGTTACATTGCCCTCGAGGACGATCTCTCGGCGAGCGGAATGGTTACGGAAGATTTCGCATCGATGTTGCGTGACGAACGATCGCGAAAGTGGGTCTGTATATAGTCACCTCTGTACTATGCATCAAATCGCCAAAGAATAGAGATTCGAAACTATACCAGCCCTTCACTCCAAAACAAACGCGCGTCACTTCCGTCGTAATCTTTGGAAAAGGGTATTACAGCCGTACGTATATCTCTTACAAAGGCACACGAAGGAGGAACCTCTCGAGTGCGCAAAACGAAAACCGATACACGAAACTCGAGTATGCAGCGCCGAGAGCGAGTGGCATTGTAAAAGCCGAAGGAGAAGTCCGGCGGATGTCGTTGCAGCAGCGTCGACCTGGATCCGACTGCTTCCGGCAATTACGCCGCTGCGGAGAAGAGGATCTTTCTCGATGCGCTAATGCTTGGCATCTCGCTTGGCATCGTGTTCGCGCGCACACACACACACACACACACACACA
>CM053168.1:66396235-66515394 GCA_012977825.3 Pteromalus puparum
ATAAAAGAGCGTAAGAAGAAGCTGCATCGATTTCAGCTGAAGCGAAGAGAGAGAGGGTAATTGATCGCGCGGTGAATTACCAGACTCGGACGTTCGTTCAATTTTCGGCGCCGGAGTCTGGGGGGGGGGGGGGGGGGGGGTAAAAATTATTGGACTTTGTTTGGCGAACGCTATGGCTATGGATTTTCTGGGAGGAAATTAATGCTGCTTCCGCGGTATACACGCGTCGTCCAAATAGAATTTCAAAGCTGCAGCGGCTCTAAGTCGACGCTAATTGTTCTAACTTTGCTCGTAAACCACTTTGGTCGCGTCGGGTCTGCTTTAGCACCGGAACTTTTTTTACAATGCACGCTTGCTATTTCAGGAGACACGGGATTTCGTACGTCTCCCTCGAGCGCGATTCTTCACTCATCTTTTTCGTTATACATACACTACACCGGAAGTGTGCCACTGCTTCTGGTCGTGTAAATAGAACTCGAGAGTTACTCATAATATTTTGAAACGCGCAATTAATAACAACATCGTCATCGTTATAATATGGAAAAAAACAAACGAAGTCGAAAATATTTACTCGAGCAGTCAGTTATAAATCCGTTTAAACCGGCTGCTTGCAAAGCGGATTTCGAAAACGTGCTCCCCGCCTCGCGTTACATTCCGGTCCACTTGAGACGTACACGAGTCTCAGCCTTATGAATCCCCCACTCCTCTACGTCTTGCTCTCGAGGATGAGTCAACCGCAGTAGCTTTCAGCTTCGTCGTCCATTAACCACAGTTGACCCGGTCTCTCGTCGTCGTGGGCAACGAGGAGAGAAAAAGGGAGAACAAGAAGAAAAGCGAGTCGACCAGTTTTTCCCGTGCAATCGAAAGCCGCACATATTTATACATGCATCTCCCGTTTAACGAGCTTTTTTTCTCTCCTGCTTCCCTGGACAAGCGAGTGTTCATCTGTGCATCTTGCCAAGAGGAAGATTCCCGTTTCGAGCTGGTCGAGAGGAAAAAGCGAGAGCTGCTCCGCGAATGCCGAGTGAGATGTTCCTTTTTTTTTTCAGTATTTACTCGGAATGACTAATTCTGCATCTCAGACGAGTAAATATGTCAAAGGAATGGCTCGCGGTGACAGATAACTGGAGCGTTTAAAAAATTGACGGGCAATTAGATAGTCGTGCAACGATACGAAGACTCGGCTCTCTCAATGTCTTGTTTATTCGCTTTATTCATTGCCATGTGAATCGCACTCGCAGCTGCAACAATAGCTTATACTCACAAGAGAGAGGGAACTCGCTTACTCATCAGTCAAACGAGAGTATTATCTCGAAACGCGCGAAAAATTCCCCAACAATTATCGTCCTCCGAGAGACACTGCTTCTATACTCTGTACACTGCACCGGCAGCTGGTGGCTTCTCGCTTTTAATAAGTCGGACGCGTACGTGCTTGTGTGTACGACAAACACCGTTATAGCCGCTGCACGACCACAACCACACGACCAGTTGGCGTAATGCGGTAGGCTTGAACTACACCTATATAACACAACGTGATTCGCTCTCGTAGTTCTGTGGAGGAGGCTTCACCAGATAGGACACGTTTCTGCGCACGAAAAAAAAACGAGGTTGCTGTACTTCTGGAGGATCTGTTTGTGTGCACTGGAAGCCGAGGCTCTCTGTTTTGATTTTATCAGGGGCAAAAGTTCGGAATCATCAATTCTCGAGAAAAAAAGAGGTCTCGCGTGTAACGTAACAGAAGAGTTCTCCGTTTCTAAAATTCTAAGTAAGCAGCGGAGAGAACAAGAAACTGATAAAGTTGGCAAGAAAAGTCTTACATCGCGATATTTTCTCCCGCCGTCGTCGTCGACTCGCTCGACTGGAAGGGCATTTTTATCGAGCTTTATATGCGGCGTTACAAGCTTTTTCAGTGTCGCGGCATACAAAAGATCCGTGTAAATTTCCTTTGGAAAAACGGCGGTCTCGATGATTTTTTCGTATTTTAAAATCGTAAAAGTACGGCGTGGCATAGCTTTGTTCTACTTGCGGACCTATCGCAATAATTTTCAACTTCGATACACGCGCGCGCGCCCGACACTTTTAAACGATAATAATTGAACGAGCGGCATGAACGGTTTCTGAATTAATTGCCAAGTCCGCTATAATTATATTGAATATGTAATTTCTCGTTGCCGTGCGCGACAGGCGCTCGATGCTATCGATTTTGAATTATGCGCGTTGTCCGGATTACAGGTGAGCGTACGCGTATTTAGGTTATGGATTTTATTATTCCGTATATGAATAGTTTAGAAGCATGATATGATGAAGATAATAATAGGGATTTTACATCTCTAATGAGATTCAACGTCCAGAGTAATCTCGTTTTAAAAGTTCGATTCTGACCAAACAGAAGCAGCAATCACCGCCGATTGAATTCCAGTATATAGGCTCTCGGCTCGAAAAATCCTGTGAAAATACAGAGCCAAAAACGCAGCAAACAAAACTAGAAGAGCAGAATAAAGCTCGTTTATAGGCTTGTGCGCAAAAAATAAAAGCCCCCGTCGACTCTTTCAGCCACTCTAAAGCTTCGACCCACCTATAGACACCGTTGATGAGCATCGATGCTGCGCGTAACGAAGTAACGCAGCGCTCGCGCACTCGTTGTTATTAGAGCCAGCCGTTGACCTTTTAGTACAGCAGCAGGAGTGACGATATTAAAAAATATATATACCGTCGGAGATGCATCCGACCGCGAAGCGAGCGAGACGGTTCGGCTATAAAAACGTGCCGAGGCTTGCTTGAGCTTCACGGATAAGTGCGAGAGAGTTTTTTATGGGAATTCGGCTATATAGATTGATTCTTTGATTTATAATGGCAAATCGTATCAAACACCGCGAATACAAGCCACACACAAGTATACCAGGCTATACAGACAACGACTCTAATCTTAATCTCGTTGTCGAAAAGGACATCGATTTTTAGAGCTCGAGTTTCATCGAGGCGCTGCTGCTGTGGCTCTCGTATTTCCTGAAACCCAAGACAGCGGCGCCGGAATCTACTGTTGCTGCCGAAGAAGAAGGTGAATCGAGAGAAATGCCCTCGTCAGGTGACATTGACAGATTCGGCAGGCACCGCCTGGAGCTAGGTAAGAAAAGAAATCGAGGGAAAAATCTGTTGAGTTTCAAGCCGTCGTTCGCTTAAGGGATTGAACGAACGTCGCCCTCCCACGAGGGAGAATTCAGTGGAAACTTTTTGTCATTCGATTTCTCTGATTGCAAAGTTTCGACATGTCTGAAAATTTGTAAAATTGTACGAGAATAGTATACACGAGCGAAGAAGAGTGAATAAATCGCTATTTCGATTCAAAAGTCATAGCGAGAGACGCGCGGATATCGATCTCTAATCACGTACCAATGTGTGTTTTTTCAAGCAACGCGCGTCGCATCAACAGCCAGTGAGAATTCTCCGAGCACGCGCAATTTAAAGCCTCGCTGTCGTAATAGACGCGACGCGCGATGACTCGATCCCAAGGAGTGTCTCTTGAGAATGCCATTATGCACACACACACGAGCTAGCGTCTTGAAAACTCCGAGTTTTATTATCGAAAATATACAAAACTTTATTCTCTCTTGTTCGGAAAATGTATTATTCTGTAGTTCTCGAAAAATAGAAGGTAACATCGTCGATAAACCAAAGCCAACAGTAGTCAGCAGCGAATTCCAGCGACGTGTGCATCCACGCCCAGTTTCTCGCATAGCATCACGCCCCCGCACGCGAGAGGAAAACTCTCAACGAGGACGATTGCATACACTCTTGGGAGATCACCCAAGCGATTGTCCGGACAGCGTGAAACTCGCGGCGGCGCATCTTTTACTCGAAAGCATTGTACGCCACGCGCGGATGTAATCTGATGTGATCTCCGGGAGATCGAAGATACAGAGGAGAGACACGTACACACACACACACACACACGGAGTGGATTGATGCAATCGCGAATTTATTGGGGATTGACGGGGAGTAATTGACTTCCTCAGCTCTTTCTCGTTTGTTTTGAAAGACCGGCAATTGGGTTTATTGATTTGTCCTCGAGATTTCTTCTACCAAATTCCCGGAGTGAGTTGCGTTATACGTAGAATATAGGTGTGTGTACAGTAGAGCCACTAGACGGTACAGCAGTGCGGGGATGGAAAGAAGGGTTTTTTCCCAGACAACAAGGTTCCTTGTTAGGTGTATTACGTAATACACATGGCGGAGCTCCTCGCGAAAAGCCGTGAAGAATGGTCTCGAGGAGGGAAAAAGCAGAAGGAGAGAAAATGATGAAGACGGGGAAGAATGCGCGCGGCGTTAAAAGTATATATCACACCGCTGTGTGCCATTGTCCGAGAGAGTATGTGCTAGTTTTATATACGGAAGAAGCTTAATTGATGGTTCTTTATTCAGCGTACAAATATCTCTTGTTTACGCTGCAATTGTTAGTAAGCGAGAAACTGTGTGTCTTCATTAGAGGTAAAATGTCATACAAATTTCCGCACCGAACATTTATTGGCGCACACTCAAAAGAACCAGGAGCCAATTCAGATATAATTCAAGAGTATAAGAAAACCATAAGCCAACTTTCAAACAAAATCCTGAACCCATAAATATCCGCGAATCACGAGGCTATTTTTTCCGCGCAGCAGACGACAAAGCGTAAAGCTCCTACGTACACAGAGACTTGCGAGAGAGAGAGAGAAGCTGCTGGCGTTGCAGTCAAGTGGCTTGGGCTAAGACTTTCACCCTCCACAGAAGCCGCAAACTTTCGGGAGAGCCTGTTTGTCTTCGTCTTGCCCCTTCTCTCTCAAGCTTCCGCCGCTATGCGAGCGGATGATGGAGGAGCTAAAGAGGAAGAGCAAGGAATGCACAAGATCTGGATGACGGCCAAGCGCCAGATCAAAAAAAGATGACCCCTTGGAGAGAGCAGACTGTTCTGGGCTCTTATCGATTTCTTGTACTTTTTTCGGGCATCGTTTTGCAGACGAGCTTTTTCGTGCAAAGAGGGTACGCGTAAGTTTCTTGTCTCTGGCAGTGGGGCATGATTTATGGAGGATGAGCGTTATGACTAATAAACGACGACGCTTGTGTGCTTTCTCGAGGTAATTCTGACCTATTGGCTCGATGTGCGAGACAAACGAGGAAGTTGAGGGATGACTGTCGGTGAATATTTAAGACGATGCTCGATATGTAGAAAAGATAAAGCTAAGCTGAGTTAGTCATTATACACATAGCGAGTCGTTTTACACGACTTACAACAACAATACAGCATTAAAAAGTTATCGCTGAACAATTTCATTTCTCTTCATTTGAATTGCTAAAGCCCACCCGCCGGTTATTGGATTGCGCGGGAATTATGAAAGCAGATCGTGCGTTGCACCCGTGTGGTCGACGTGCCTTCCAAATGAAATCATCGCTGAAAGTGTCGACGCTGACAAAGATCCCTCCCGGCCGAAAGCAATTTGCATCTCTTGCTCCGCATCGGTATCCCGAGAAAATTCGACTCTGCATACAATGCCCTCTCGCGTTGACAGAATTGCGGTAACACGCATAGTTTAACCGAATGGATATATAACACGTTTCGAAGATCGACCGTCGCTTTATGGCTTCCCGTGAAAAACACCACGGAAGGAAGAACTGCCGGTTGTTTCCCGGCAGTTTTTCCTCGTCGCCTTTGTTTTGAAGCGACTAGGAGAGAAACTACTATTTTTTTTTTTCAAGAGCTTCGAGTACAGACTATGAATGGCAAACCGGAGGTGTAGAGGCTCGTGTTATGCAAATGGCAACAATGCTTTATGGCAATCAAGTATGCAAATCGATGTAAATTATACGGGCTACGTCCAACTTACACGCCGAGGAAGATTTAGCGCGTCTGTACTGCTTTCGTGACTCACCTGCAACAAAAAAGGAGAACGTCGTAATTAGATAAACATCGTTTGAACACTCGCATTACATCGACATTCATATTTCTCGTGATAAAAAGTCCCTTCACAGGAAATGACGCGTCATCTCGTCGAGCACAAAGGAATGCCCATCTCCGCGCAAGCTCAAAGCGAAGCACGAAGAAGAAAACAGGATGGGCGCGTATATGAGAAAAAAAAAACGGCGCCGGAATCCGAGAGCTCCGCGACGACAAAAGCTCGAGAAACGTACCGGACGTCGTCGTCGTGGCAAAGCTCGCGGGAATCGAGGTCACGGGCATTGCTATTACTGCAGTTTGACGTCGTCGTAGTCGCGTGTGTGCAAGCTTTGTGCTCTTCAAGTTCTTTCGTTCGTTCGGGAAAATATGAGCTTCGACGAGCTTGATCGGGCCGTACGATAGAAATTTATCGCGTATTTTGACTGGGGGTATAAATAGTATACACAGACTGGACCGAGAAAGTTCCAGCGCGAAATAATCTAGGCGAAAGTTTTCGTTTTACGCGCGGCAATAAAAATAGGATTTCATAATATTTTGAATGACCAGCGCCAGTATTGAGCACAAGGAAAGTTAAATGTTCCAAGGCTGTCTGTATTTATGCTGTGCATAATACCCCCCGCGCGTAACCGCGTATGTATACATTACATACTGTCGAACTGCGAAAAGCTTTTAACATTTCCTTTGAAGCCTTTCAAAATACACCGCATCTTGTCGACTTATTATTATTGTATGCCATCATCATCGACCCGACAAAAATTCATGACTCTAGACGGTACGAAGAAGTACTCTTGGCAATAATCAACGACCGCAAAGAGCCTCCTAGACACACCCCCTCTGAAGCTAATTATTCAGTATGGCAGACGAAGCAGCGCAATTGAAATCTCGTGGAAAAAAAAAAGGCGACAGTGGAGTAGAGCATACTCAAAGGGGTGCTGCTGCTGCTACTACTGGGCGGATCGCGAGGAAAGGCTGCTACCGCCACCGCGCACTCAATGACCACTTCGCATCTCCATATCTCCTCTAGTGCAAAGGCATCGCGTGCTCGCGCGGGTTTCACCTCGTTCTCGCCACACGGCACGTTCGGGAGGTCGACTACGCGCACGTGCATCGGAAATCCTCGTTGAGATTGCCGCGGCACGATGCCCCGATTATACTTGGCGTTTTTTTCCTTCCTTTTTTTCTAACGCTCGAGTGGACTGCGTAGTGCGTTTTTTTGGGGTAGGTTCGTACGAGTTTGCAAAGTGGTATTTCAAAGCGAAGCCTTTAGTTAGAATACTATTGATTTAACCGGCACTTTAGAGACGACATTGAACGTGCAAATGTGCGCGTCGTTGCCTCATTTCGTGTCAGGGTTCGAGCGCGCGCGGCATATTTTATAAATATAGAATCTTGTAATTCTTGGTAATGCATTCTTTAGGCCCGGTTTTAAAAATATAAAGCGAGCAAGTTTTTCTCTGCACTTAACATTCCGTCCCTTGACTCGCGATGATAAGATCAAATTTAGGAATTAGCATCGCTCGTTATCGACGGGTATAACAGACCTCGAAAATAGAGCGATTTTCTTTTTGCGCGCTTCGGAGATTAATGGGCCGTCTATAATTAGACCGCACGAAACGAATCGATATACGGTCGGCGCTGAATCGCAAAACTAATCGACGTCATTCAAATGTCGATTCGACTCAGCTATGGAAAAAGGAGTAGGATAAAAACGAGCATTGCGGTAAATTAACTCGTGGATACAAAGCTATAACGTTTTCGGACATCCGAGAAAAGTGGACCGGCAAATTCTATTCTTTTATTTCCCCTTCCCGAGTCTTTTCGCGCGGCAGGCCGTGAGGTGTGTGGAGCGTGTCAGCGGAGCGTTTATAAATAATCCATGACTATGGCGCATTAATATTCTAGCTGCGAGCATCGAACATCACCGAAAATTCATCATGAAAACAGATGCGTTATTGCCGTGTATACGAAGTGAGGTACTATTTATAGATCGGTGAATTGTTGAGTTGATCCGTGGAAACTCGATTGAACTAAAGAATGTGCATAGAGGAGTTTGTTATCGTTGTTGAATTTGATAACGTTATCGCGGGTATGCCGAATAGATTAGTTTAAAAATGATTAGGTAAGCCTTTAGATTTCTGTGAAAAAATTGGTCACAGATAAGAGTTAGATTTCAATATCGACGCTGTCGAAGAGTGAGTGAACTATTTGACACTGTCACTGAATCAGAAGATTATTGATTCAGCGCTTCAATATTAAATCGTGATTGGCCGATAACGATAACACCACCTATATGATAGCATTAAAATACTCGACTATCTCAATGAACAAGGAAATACATTTTTTTTTAAAGCTTAATCCCACCTTATCCAACAAAGCTAAGCTCATCGATCGCGAGCAACCAAATTCCGTTTGGCGTGAAATTAGCTCGGTCCAGTTTTTTTCGTCCACGTTTGAGAGCCGTGCTTAGAATAAAACATCAGGCTCGAGGTTTCGCGTATAGCGAAGAGCGCAGCAGTAGCAACAGGTAGCCTAACGCCATTTTCGATGCCCGCCAGGCCCTTAACGTCGACTGGGGCGTACCAACACCCATGTATATTCGACTCTGGGGAGTAATGTTTTTCTCCGACGACGGATCTCTCTCAGGATCCGAAAGAATTGTTGCAGCAGCTCTCTGCGCGCTCTGCATTTTAGAACGGAGCCGAGCCTTTTCAGATAGTAATGAGGCCGTACTGGTTTACGAGAGGCCGTAGCAGATTATCTATTGCGCTGCTAATCTCAATATTAATGACGAAATCCTTGCTCTTCACAATACCGACTCACTCCACACACTATAGCTCTGATTCGCCAAAGCCAAATTTATCTAAATAACACAATCGCGGGCTATTAATACGAGAGTAGCTGGGCGACGAGCGAAGAAAAGCCATCCGTCTATCCCTCTTGGCTGTTTAATATCCACGTAATCCAAACAAATCACCCCCATAAAAACACGCGGGTGAGTGTACTATGACAAACGACCGAGCCCGTGCATTCTTGGGGACAGTGTTATAGGGAACGAGAGAAATTGTTTCGAACACGCGAGACGATCGAGGAACTATTTTTCACGGTGGAATCTCGCCAAAGAGCGCCGGATGCGTTGTATATAGGGTGGGCGGTTTGTACAGGAATTTTCGATCAGCCGGAAATTGATCGTAAACGTATATATACAGTAGAGAGGCGAACTATTTCGCGCGCCACGACAGCTCATTATAAATTATGATTCGACCACGACTTTACATATCGTCCTCCTTTATTGGTGGGGAGAGTCAGGAATTCGTCGGGCTGAGGTCGACGACAATGGAACGACAAAGCATTTTTTTTGCCAAAGCCGGGCCGACTGCCAAGACAAATTTTCTGGAATATAAAAATGTAACGCAGGCGCGACACATTGTACTTTTCCGTTATAGGCTGATTGAAAAACACCAGTGTGTCAGCTGTTGCGGGCTCTGATATATGTACTCGGCACGACAGACGAATAAATCGAGGAATTAATTTAAATCAGTATTCTGTGCAGTTTTTTTGTCTATTTTACGCCATTATTTTAACTGCTCATCATGAATTATTAATTAATGAGGATAGGCGATCGGCGATCTAGCATAAGCGGTCCAAGCAGTAGACCCAACACGAGGCTCTTTTGACACAGGTGGCACACTCCTATATGTATGTACATTCTGCGCGCGGATTGTGATGAGGGCAAATGGAAAAGTGCCCGTGCGCCATCTATCTTCGCTGATCAGGTACTAGAGACGAATCTAAAAGTTCAAGCAGTGAGGGAAGGCCAGTCCAAAACTGTTTTGATTTACGACTACTATATCGGATGCCGATTCTATGACTTATTCCTTCATTTCCTTGATCCAAAACACTATTAACGCGGGTAACAGACTTTTTCCGAGGATAGTCAATAGATATACGACTTTGACCACAGCATAAACATATCTGCTCGCAGAGAGTTACACACGGACTTCTGAATTCACTGCAACGTGATTCTGGAGTACAAGCGAACAATTCTCGCCGGCTGTCCGATGACATTTAGCACAGAGTTGCGGATAGAGAGAGAAGCAATTACATCGGCGAATACTCTGTGTCTACTGTGTGTTCCGAGAGCTGGAGCAAACTTTTAACGTAATTCAAAGCCGTCGGTGAACGAAACTCGTAGCGAAACGCTGTATCCGATCACGACAGTGGTAATCGCCTTCGAGAGCATCCGAAAACAATGACGGAATATGCACACTCGGTGTACAACACGGCAACGGGATATTATCGATTCCATTGTTTTTTTTTCTTTCTTTTTTTTTCATCGATATACTACTTTCCTTTTGTGCAGTCTTTCGAATTCAAGTTGATGAATATTTAAGGACACCACATTGTGTGGCCAGCAAATTAGCACATGAAAGGCGAGTTGGTTTGTTTTTGCAAGCCAACAACGGAACGTCGATCTGGGTTATAAAACAGATGAATAGCGAATAAATTTTCCTCGAACAAAGCTCGTTACAGTCCCGATTGCGATTAGAGTACTCTCTCCACTGATCAATAGCCTAATTAGGTCGACTATCCAAAACCAAATACATAGCTAAACAAGCCGCATAACCATCCCTCTTTCCCTCGCTCCTATCCATCACCGAGACTACTGGCAAAGGAACGATGTCAGCTTCGCTATGCGCGCGATTAAGTCGTCCGCGAGTCTCGTAACTCTTGGGACACTGAGTGACTGCGTGAGGCAGAGGATGAAAGATCGCGAGGACGTGGTATAAGATCGAGGGTATAACACAAAGCGTGCGCACGAGGGGAAATTGCTCATGATCACAGAGGTGGGCTTTTAAAATTGTTAACGCGGAGTCTGGCGATGAAACTGATTTTGAAGGTAACAAAGTTCCAAAGTATACCAGTGTTGTGGAAAAGCCTTGCACGTGAAAGTTACACCGACAGAGTTTAACCACGTGAGCCCGAAGCATTAGTCGAGCAAACATTTTGAAAGTCAGCACGTCAGCGCAGCGTTTAACAGTTAATTACCAGAGCCAACTTCAGGACGGAAGCAGAGAAGGAAATCCAGCCGATATAGTTTTTAATCAAATCTAGTCAAGCCTCTATATACACGATCAGCATCAATTATACGAGACTCGACAACAGCTGCGCTTTTCCGATAACTCGACCGAGAGGCAACTTCTCTAATCAAATCAACCGACATAAGCAGCGGGCAAAACAAACCGAGTCAACGTCCGATGATTAAAGTTCGCAAACGAGAAAAGTCCGAATCCCGTCTTATCTCGCAGCAGAAACACAAGGAGACAGGAGCCGGTTTAGACTCCCATCGATAAATCGATCACACACACAGCCAGCAATATACAGGTCCACTCTTTCTCACACGTAGTAGTGCGCGCGGATGTGGAACAGGTAGTTACGAAAGAGAACTAGTAGTGGGTCAGGAGCTATTGATACAGGAAATTGCCGCGGCGGTGCATCCATGCGAGTCTCGCTCTCCTATAGCTGCACACGATCCCATCAAGCCAGCGTAAACTCGTTAGCGCGCGCGCGACTGACCAGGCACACGTGTATCGCTGTTTCTGTGTCTCGAGCTGGTGTGAAAATTCCGATCGTAATGACTAGGCTCCAGTGCGGAGAGAGAGAGACTCGTTTCACGCGGGGATATTAGTACGAGGGCTATGGCGAATGCTTCAACTATCGAGCTTCTACAGTGTTGTTGCGGTGAACGGAGAGTCATTTGGCAACGCGTATCGATGGGACAACAGGTGCTGCGGAGAAAACCGGAAAAAATGAATCATTCACCGATGACGCTCACTTATTCACCACCGGTGGAAGCTCGGCATCAAAAGAATCCGTAATCGAGCCGCGAGCTGATTCCGCGAGCGCCCAGACAGAGAGAGAGAAAGAGATCAGCTGATGAGGGCAATTGTCGCGGCGCCTCTCGCCTCTATTATGCTAATCGCGGCGGGAACCAATAAAAGAGCCGTCGGCAGCGTATTATGCACGGCTCTTTCGATCGAGATCTCATCGTCGGGTGTACTATATACGCTCGCGATTAAAATCGAGCCAAAGGGCGACGTTTTTTTTTCGATTCGCCAATAAATTCTCGGACTTATTAAGCTTTTGGCTATTAAAATCGACGGGGGAAAAGAGAGACGAATCGCACTTTAAATGCATGGACTTTTTCACGCGACGAGTATCGCTCGTAATTAAAATCGCTTTATTCGGCGAATGACTGCGTGTATCGGGTTTTATTTGCAGCCGACGCTCTTCATATATAATTAATGAACGCATATGTGTGGCGTATCCGGTTTATATCGAGAGCACGAGCTTTTTTTGCGATCGAACAATTGGATTATTATACTTTCAACGCGCTAATGTCCTCGCGTTGATCGATCGTCTCGATTGGGATAAAAATTGATAAACGCTGCAGAGTATGATACATCACTCACTCCCACACGGCTAATTATCCCGGCCCTCAGCAGCGATGCAACGGTCGTTAAGACCTGCATTCGGAGAAATTTATATGAAACGATCGCAAAAGCAATTTCGTTCGAGCAGTGGTCATCGAAGAGAATAAGAACAGGTTCTCCTATCCACGCTACTATACAGTCGCGATCGAGATTATAACCAGATGCTATTTTCGTTTTGCCGAGGTATATAGACTCTTCGGTTCCAACGACCCTGTGCCAGTGTACCGCCGCTACCACCGACGAGATGAAGAAGACCATCACGGTCAAGGTTTGCGAAGATGAAGCACGGAAGAACGATAAAAGAAATATGGAGCGCCGAGTGTGTTTACGCGTTGTGTAAGTGCTTGTTTATACACGATCCCTGACTCTATAGTGCTTGTTGACTCGATCGAAGTCGGATGGTTTGTTTTAATTGGGAAGTGCCAGAAATGGAGAGAGGACGTTATAGTCTGCTGGGAAACTTTTCGTGATGCAATATTCGAATAACTACTGCACGTGGAATTCAATTATATACCCCCGCGAGTCATGAGTGCAACAGCAGTAGAAGCACGAAGTAAATAAACAATCCCAAAATTACACGTGCTGTATAACACTGTACAGTCGCAGCTGCTTGAAGCCCGGCTCCGAAGTTCGTGGCAAAGGATCCCTTGTCTCACGCCTTTGAGAAAGCCTAAACTGCCTGAGCACGTGGTGCGGCGGCGAAATTTGCAATTACAATTAATTGGGGCTCTCGAGCCGCTTCGAGTGCTCTGGAACTTTGACAATTATTTAAGGAATCGCGTTGCTCATACGAATCGCTCTCTTATGCTGATGAAGTCATTGATTGAAATTCCACAAGCCGGAGAGGAGAGCAAGCCGTAAAAAAGTCGATTACCCCCCGGGAGGTATCAAAACACACACGCGCATATAGGTATATGTCTTACGGTCATTCGCTCGGCGAATAATAACACACGCGTGAGCTCATCCTTCCCACACGACACTCGAACCTCTCCTGCCAGGATTGGATTTCCTGATGCCATAACGTATACTCTCTCATCCATCGTCACGGAGTCGGAGACACACCATGTCACACGTTATATATATGCTGCATATATATGCGATGCTTGCGCAATTCCGGCACGTGCATTCCTCGACGCAGTTATTTCCTGGCGTGTTCGCGGAACGACGGGCCAACTTTAGAAGTCTGCAATTAGAGCCCGTGTGCGTTGACAGCTGAGCGAGTTTTCGGAAAGAAGCGGCGCGCACACGTGGTCGTAGTTTGTTTACGAGAGAGACTCATTCCTCTGGCGCATGACGATTATGAGAGTTGTTTGTCGGGTCGATTTTTAATCAATCAGAAGTTGGATTTTCCCATTATCTTATCGCGCAGCGGACTGTAGAAGCTGTACTGCATTCCAAGCAATCAACAACTCGAACGCAAATAAAGCACTGCACATATCCACGCATCGAAAAGGAATGCCAAATATGCCATTCATACACAAAAATCAGGAAACTACCACTCACTCAAAAATCCGCGACACGACCGCGTCGCTTTTGTCGTCGTTTAGCGCTCGGCATTGTCCAATTCCCTTCCGAAAAAAATTCATCCTCTACATCGACTATAATTAAACCGTCCATCCACTCGGCCCTAAAAAAAAGCAATACACACTGCAGCGCCAAGCGAGAAACAAGCTGTAGTGGTATCCTCGATTTTTCGCGTCCCGTTTCCATTCCCGGCCACAATGCAGCATCGTCGCGCTTTTTTTTAATTCCTCTCTCTCTCTCTCTCTCTCTCTCTCTCTCTCTCTCTCTCTCTCTCTCTCTGCAGTGTCTTTCTCCGCGTCGCTACTCTTTCCCATTTTCCCGGCGCGTATGTGCGCGTTCCGCTAATGGCAGAACAATGTGCGCACCTACGCCGGTTTTCCTAAGGCGCATCGCCGGAAATGTGTCACAATATCGCGCAGTGGGAGCACGTATACGCGGAAGGAGGTCATGATATTTCTCTTGGCACCGCCTCGTGAAATTTTCATGGAGCAGTGTCAGAGCGAGTTTCCATAAGTCGCAGGAAAATTCGGTTGATGGAAGCGAGTTGAAAATAAAAATGTACACGTCCAGTGCAAAGCGTCTCTAACGATGAAATTTCCCGCTAAACGAGATGGTTATATACAGCGCGGCCGGGGAATTGCGAAAAAATGAACGAGCTTGTCTTATGCAAGCTATATCCCGCCACTGATAAATTATACCGCGCTCACTTATGCAACGCTAAATATGCAGCGTCGGGCGCATTTTTCGCGCTGCATATTATGCGTCGCGCTTTAAATTGTAACAGTACGCGCTCAGGACACAAAGGAAATTACACGTGCCTAGAGCTGTTTCATCCTACTCGACTGTTGTGACGACTCTGCGATTATAACTGTTCGTTGAATTTTTTCTTCTCTCTCTCTCTCTCTCGTAGTACCGTGCACGTATCCGCGAATTATAAACAATGTACCCGCCGCAGCTGTGAATATTACAGATCGACCGATCGGAATTATTATCAACGTATCACACGACAACCGCACGAGAGAGAAAGTATACGACGCGATTATAAGCGAATATGGATGTCAATCCGGTGTTGCGGCGGTGGATGACGACTGCGACGATGGTAATACGTGTAATACACTATATCGCGTTTGCGGTCGCTATCATCGCTCGCGCGCGCACCGTAGTCCCGGCTTTTAGTCATCAATTACGAAACCGGCGCATACACACGCGCGAGCGTCGATTAAAAGACAATCAGTCCACTTGGCCATCGGGTATTATTTTAAATCGCTTGGTTTAATTTAATTCCATATGTATACGCCCGGCTTGTAATAAAATTCGCTGCCAGAGTAACTTTGGCTCGATTTCTACATTTTCACGTCACGCAGTGCACATATCGCACATATCGCATACGTGGTGTCGATTTTCCACCGCGGAAGTATCACGTATGAGTAGAGCACAGTTTTATCGCTCCTGTGTGACGATCCGCGCAGTCTACTACGCGGGATAGTTTCGCAATCGAAAGAAGACTGCCGCGCAAAAAATCCGATCGGACACACTGTAATCGAGGTTACAAGTGAAACGTCGAACTTTTGTTTCGAAGTTATCGCGAGCGAGCGAGAGATGTATTCGTTAGGGGGTTTAATTGATAGAAATAACCGATACTCGATGAGAATGGACGTGTACAAAGGAATTGAGTTTTCCGATATTGACGAGCTTTTTTTGCTTTACGCATTTCTCCTGCTTCGCATGATTTTTCGGTTGGATTAAAGCTTTGTGTACTCACTAATTGACGCTAAAGGATTCGATAGCTTATTCGTATAGCTTACCTGAAACAAAAATAACAAATATCCGTTAGTTGAGCATTCCATGAGAATTGATAAAAGAGTACAATCAGAATAATATCTCCTACAGAGATACTATATAAGAGACGCTTATCGCAAGGAAAAATATCATCAAACAACATCTCAATCCCACATTGATGCGAAAAACGTTAATCCCGCGGCTCGGCTTCAAAGGCTTCTCGAGGCTTGAACTAGATCTTGAATCAACCAGCGTATGAATTGCCTCACAATTAGCAGCCGCGCAAAAGAGCTCGCGACGTCGTATATATATGATTCATTCCAGAGTCAACAGAGTGTGAGGAACTTTTATATAATTGACGACGATGACTCAGTCGAGAGCTTTTGGATATTTTTCCGGTGGATGCGTGATTAATGGCCGAGCTTGCGGTGTGTTTGCAAAACCATGTTCTTTCCGATTTATGAACGAATGTATTTTTTGCTGTCGAAACTGCGGTTGGAATACGAGACAACTATACACGATATCGGCTGTTTACTTTCCAATAAAGTAACAGTCGGACAGGGCTATAATGTGTGTAACAATATTTGCCGCTGGACGAGCTGTGAAAAAGTTTGGCACGAAGCCGCAGCACGCAAGAACAACAGTGTATAAATTTTTACAGAACGTTGCCTATTTTCGTTGTTGGAATATAAATTTTCGAACTCCACACTCCACACTCATCACCGCATTGATTCTCTTTTATTCGTCTTACATTACTCCGAGCTATAACGCAGTAAATAACCGTATTCCGCGTTTACGTAACGCCGTTACCTCGGCATAAACACAGAGTGTGGTATCGCGATTTCATTTCCAATAATCCAGCTCGCATTGATACATTTCCCGCCGTTTCCACTGTTTAATCTCGGCAATAATTGCCTCTAAACGCGCGATTCCCAGATTTATTTACGATTCTCCAAGCGGTTACAGGTATATATAGCATACTCCTTTTTCACATTCGATCAACGGCAATGACTATACGACATCATCGATCGATATTCCCGTGGCGTATATACACACAGTCGAGCTTTCTCGCTTTCAAAACAGTAGTTCGCGAACGCGAAGACTGCTAATGGCACGAATTTCGCGATGCCGTTGCCGATAAAAATTCAGTACTCCCTCCGCTTAGTCGAGTGTGTGTATTAATAGTGAAAGCACCGAACGCACGTGAGAACTCGCGCGACTGTATCGATTCTCCGCGAAATATGACGGAAAACGCGCAGACAATCGCGGTGTATGTCACACTCGAGTTTCTCGCTTTTACGCTATACTGTGGAGCAGTGATAATAAACTGCACTTCACATCGCTCGATTGTAACGCGCGAGCGTGTCGAGGCGTTGGTCGTTCCGACGCGACTTTTCCTCCCGGTAATATAATCTCTTTTCCTCGGCTGCAGCCGAGAGATCGTTCAACTCTCGCACACGCACAATTGCAATTAACGCGAGCGAGTGCTTACGTCGAGCAATTGACGCGTGGGAAGAATCGACGGGAGCAGCGCTAGATCGACGAGACGATATAATGGGAAAGTGAATTCGATCAGGCTGCGCACTTGGAAGTTTCGAGTGAATTTTAGGGAACAATGGGCGCGTCGAGCTATTTTTAACGTTTCGTTGTTGCAGCGGTATATATAGCTGAGCTTTTTTCCGCTGAGCTCTTTTATCGTTCGACTACTGAAGCGTAAAACGCCGACCCTTTTCTTTTTCGGATGAGGGGGACGCGGATCGGTATCGGTGACACGGTGATTTAATTATAATTTTTAATTAGCCATTTCACTTCCCGCGCTGATATCCGATCGCAATTAACGGAAAATCACGATGTATTCGAATAGTGGAAAATTAATTAATATAACAAATTTATAATGGCCAATCAATCTCGAGCGTAGTGCAAAACGAGAACCGACTAGTAGACAAATATTGCATAACGATACAGAGAGAGCTTACAGCATAGTGTATTATTACAAACCCCCTGTCCTACAGCTGCACAGTAATAATAGCAACTCTGCTGGACACACGCGATTACACGCTCGCTTTAGCGAACGAGGAAAATTGAAAAATAACCGCTGCGGAATTTCGCAATTAATCGCGGAGAAAAAAAATCACAACATTTCATTCCCGATGTGACGTTAATTGACGCAGCACACAGCGCGCGCGCGCAGAGGGCACAATAAACTTCCTCATTACGCGGCATTAAAATTCAATTTGACCGTCACATTCAATGGAAAGCGAGCCTAATGAATGGCTATCCCGGTCATTTGTTACACAGTCAGTCGGCCCGACCGAGAAGTAGCTCTGTCGTACGAGCTGGCTACTACTGCGCTGTGTGCTCACGAGATGTCAAATTATTTTACACGCCACACTCGAGCGGCTCTTTTTTAATGGCGTCGATTAGAGCGTGTAATCGCGGAGCGAATCGATCGCAAATGGCTTTTTAGATAGCGCTGCGATCGTATCGCAGAGGAATTTTGCCATTACGCAATGAAGAAACTGCAGAGTAAACAACTTGCAATGAAATTACCTCGGGGAGTTATCATTACAACTTTAGCGACGACGAGACATCATCTTATAATATAAAAGCTGCGCACTGGACCTTCGGCGGTCGCCTAGCCATGAAGTAGAACGAACCTGTGCAGCGGCACGCGAGAGAAAATCCCACGAGGCGTGGATGCTTTTACCCGACTGTCGTCTATTACTGCGTCGTCGGCTGTGATTCAGACGTCTCTCTTCTCTCGTCGCTTATCGCACGGGATCTCTGCACTCGTGGAAAGCCAGTATAATGCAGTGATTTTACCTAGAGGCGCATAGTGTACACTGATTTTTCGCCCCGCGGTTTTAATATTATGTCTTATTCGAGACGCGCATCTCTCTTCATTTTGAAAAAATGTTAAAATGTAATTTCGAGGGATTCGAGGTAGAAAGCGCGAGGCTCTAATTTCACTGGTTTTGAGAAATCCAATAAAAAAGCCCTCTCGGTTCCTTTGCAGCATCAGCGTGTATATAAAACAATGAAAGAGATACACAAAAGCCACTCCGTTGGATAAGCCCCAGCAGCAGTGAAATTCGGCTATTCCGAGAGAAGAAGAGCGTCTGTGCTCTCTACCTGCGCGAGTCCAATTACAGCAGGTCAAGAACGAGAGAAAAGAAGAGAAAAAAAAAGCGACGCCAGGGACGAGCGGCACTTGTCTCGGTTTATCGGATCCTGAGGTGCGCACTGCATCCTCCTACGAGCTGAATTTTTCGACAGTCGAAAAACACTTGCTCGCGCGTTTAAATTATTCTGATGCGCGTAAACTCACGAACGTTTTATCATCGGCCGTAAACCAGCTGTGTGATGCGTCCCTCAATTCGCCGCAGATGTTGCAGCAGTAGGAAGAGAAGAAGAAGAAGCTGCGATGGCAGTCGTCGCGATCGATAACCTTGGGGTAGGCAGTAGCCGGCCGGCGGCGGAGATGGCGTCTCTACCTGCGCGTCGTCTCTGCTCTACCTTCGAGAAATTCCTACTGCAGCCTCTCCTTTGTTCCCCTGCTCGTTTTATTGCGAAGGAGCGCGAGAGATCACCGGGTAATTTCAGAGCCGGATAAAATTAGCCCGGGGGGGGGCTGGGGTGTGGTCGCCCTGGACTGCGCTCTCTTATTCGCTTGTCGGATTAAATATTTCACGAGATTTTGCACTATGAAAAAATCCAAATCTGTCAATTTCCTCTCGTCACAGCGCTTCCTCGATCACACTTACGATAAGCCTCGCACTCGCGAGGAAAAACGCACGACGAGTAGGACCTCCACAGGGCACCCGTAGGCGGAGCTGAAAAACGAGATCAGAGCCGCGTAAACCGGAATATAATAACGCGCATATACATACAATGGCGCGAGCGAGAGAGAGAGAGAGAGAGAGAGAGAGAGAGAGAGAGAGAGAGAGAGAGAGCGGCTGACTTTCAATTAGCCCTTCGAGCTTATTGTCATTCCAATGAGATTAGCGCTAAAGCGCGCGAGAGAAGCCGCTCTTCGAATATACGTCGCGACTGATAAAGACTTGGCCCATTGTTTCGAGAGCCGCGGGAATTATAAATGAAAGGGGGATATAAATGCGGAAGTGGCGCGGAGAGAGAAGATTACGGCGGCAGCTAGCACTGCAGTATCGAGAGTTGCGAAATTTTAAATGTGCAGTGGATTTTTTCAGATCATTCACTATACTTTTTATAGGTTATGTTATTATCTGAATCGTTTTTAGTCAATCCAAATTTAAAATTTGTTAGAATGAAATCATAAATACTCATGAATCGTAAAAATATTTTATTTATTCTACAATCATTTTTTACATCTACAGAATAAAATTCATTTGAACTTTAACTGGTTTACACTAAAAATATGTTTTTTTCTTTGAAAAATAGTTCGATACACTTTTTTTTTTTTTTTTCAAATAAATTTATAATTTATATAATAAATTTTAATTTTTAGGTCAAATAATATTTTGTTCTATTATAGTACTTGGTCCACGGCAGCGCCACAATCGGCGGTTCCAGAAGTAGGCAGTTATAATCACAAGAGTGGGGGTTAAGACGATCCACCTTTCCCACGCCACGTCCCGACGCCATCTTGCATGTATACTCGGCGGTAAGGTATTTTGTTAGAACGTTTTGAACCGAATGGCAAAGTTGCCCAATTTTTGACGGGTTTTGACGGTTTTTGACGGTTCTGACGATTTTATATTTGCAGATGTTATTATGGGCCGGTACCGTCAAAAACCATGCGATGTTGTCATTTGGTTCAAAACGTTCTATCAGAATACCTTACCGCCGAGTGTACCTACAGATATATACACCATTCATACAATAATGGCAATTTCGCTGCAGTATTGAAGTTTGTGATTCCCGCGATTGCCTAACGCAGTTTACGACGTGTCATTGGTCTACTGGTAATTAGAAGCAGTTACCGTCTTTTAAATTGCGCCGCGCTAATTTTTTACTCCGAAGAGAGATAAGGTGTGTTTTTCAATTTGCAAAAACGTAATAAGCGATCCTGCGAATCGTCGTAAGAAAATCCGAGCGGTCAAGAAAATTGAATTTACTTCTCTCCGGCAGCGATACCGAGTCGGGCTTATTAAACGACACGTTTATGATCTAATTTATACCCCCCGACAGAAGAGAGAGAAAAAAAATGAGAGCTCGAGCAATAAAAAAACAATCGTATTTCTCGATAAGCAAGCAAGACTATACCCGAGTCTCGTCGGTCCGCCAAGTGCTTCTATCGATCGAGCTTTCACAAAACTTTTCAGATTGAAACGTCTCCGACAAAGCCCGAAGACGAAACACAAAGCAGAGGGAATTAATTCTAATCTCGTTTTAATTTCTCCAAGATTGCCCCGTCATTCAAACTCAGCTCTCTATTTATAGACTCCAGAAACATACAATATTATTCACGGAAAATGAAAACATTATTTCTGCGAATATCGAGTTTTGATTCATGCGTACGTCCGTGCACACACAGAACTCCGAGGGAAAACTCATTTTCCTATCGTTAGTTTCTCGCGCGTTCGTTCACCTCCTCGCTTGTGAGTTCGAACTCGCGGCTATATTAAAAAGTTGCCGCGTGCGTGTCCTAATTACGGATCGTCCTGCAGGACCATACAATTAAAACTCGTGCAAAAAAAGAGTCGAGAGAGAGAGAGAGAGAGAGAGAGTTGCATAAAATGCTGTGTCCATTGTCATGGCGTTTCTATTGTCGTCGTCACAGTTTCTACCGCGGTCTGTATCGCTTTGATCCAGTTCTCGCGCACCGAATATATACACACTCGCGCCTTTTTTTTAAGGCGATTTACGAGAGAGAGGCCAGGGATAATTATGGAATAACGAAGTCGGTAAAAGCGAGGAAATTTCACTGCGAGTGCATAGCTCTCGTTTTGTTTGTGATTACGCTTAGACGCGCTGGCGCGGCTGTTTACTTTTAATCTGCCTTTTCTCATCCGCCGGTCAGCTGCTGCTGCTGCTGCTATTTTATTCGAGTTTTAAATATTGGATTCCTGAAATGAAAAACGCGCAGTATTTTCCTTTTACAATATTTGAATTGCCACTCTTTTTAAGATGAACGTTCCATTTTTTTTTCTATTTTCCGAGCACTATAAAAGCTGAGTTACGTTTTTAAACGACGAACAAGAAGGAAAAAAGCTGTACCTCTTCCCGCTGCTAGTGTATGAAAAAGATCGAGATTTACGCGGCGCATAAAAGCTCGAGATTTGACAAACTTCTTTCGTGGCGGCGTATCTCTCCGACAAGTTGATAAAAAAAAAAAAAGAACAGCGGTGTAAAAAGCCAAAGTTGCGAAGCCTAGAAAACTTTTATCTGCCTTTTATCATCCACGCGCGGAACAGTAAAATATTTAACGAAACATTAAAAAAACTAATTAAATTTTATCATCGCTCTCGGACATCCCGACTTTTTTCTATAGCGTAGCTTGTCGTGACTCCCGAAACTAACTTCGGTCTCGAAACCAGTCCACGCAACAGCCGTCGTCCCAGACACCACACACACAATATGTATACACGTCGCACCTGCTTCAGTCACCGGCTGTACGTGTACACAGCCTTGTCATATACCTATGCAACGGCTCTCCGGTACACACAAGCATAAGGGCTGCGTGGAAAATTACGAGCGTACTGCATACTCGGACTATACTCCGATCGATACGGCGGCGCACCGAATTCCCGACAGCACAGCAGCTCCCACAAAGTGCCTCTCTGTCTCTCCGCGCTCAGCTTGAGCCGGGAAAAGCCTCTTTCTGTGTTGCATGTGTATGCGTTTGTTTGTTTTTTTTTTTTTCGAGAAAATGTGCTGCTTTACGGGAGCAGTGCCAGGACGACTCTCTCCGAGGTGGGTATCGGCTGCTTCTTGGGGATATGAAAACGTTTTTCATTCGCGCGCGGGCTTTTTCAGTAGCAGGCTCGATATTGATTTTTAGCGAGTCGCTTTCGAGAGAAATGCACGCGATGATAAAAGTTATTCCTTCTATGGGAGAGAGAACGTATAAAGTTTATGTCTTTTGCGTAATTAATTGAAATTCTAGGCATATCTTTCACGTGATAAAATGCTCATACTCGTTGTTGAACACACATAGTATGATTAACTCGCAATTTAAATACCTGCGATGTTTAACATTCTCCTGTCTTTCAAAGGGCATGCAGCTGTAATTTTAATACATCCATGCGAGAAAATTCTTTTGAAAGCGCTCGTATACCTTGATTTTTTCCGCTTTTTATCGCGCAGTTTCATAAAAACGTTATAAACAAATTCTTCCGATAATCAAATAACATAATAATAAAATTACAAGCAATAAAGCTGTGTTTGCCGGCGAGCGAGTTCGAAAAACCTGGGGAAAACACAGCCTTCGCATTCCTCGAGGCGCATGTGGCGCCGCCGCCGATGATGACGAAATCGTCGCTCACGCATACATGTGTAAAGGGACCTATAGGTATACGTATCGCCGTAAATCATCCTTTGTCGAGAGCATGTATCGATTCGCGCCTTTTTTCATTGTTCGCGGCGTTCACGCTTCTACTCTTCGCGCCTCAACACCATTGTGTATATATACGTATATGTGCTGGAGAATTTCGAAAGTGGAGTGTCATTGCCCGAGTGTGTATACGTACGGTTGTTATATGGAGCGATAGTACGGCTACTTATTAGCATTTCAGCGGTGGGAGGTGAATGGGATCGTTCGCTCGCCGAGTCAATATGGAAATCAGGTGATAACGATAGATACGTACGATTTATATGCACCGTTGGTAAACAAACAATAGGGGATTTTTCAAGGAGCTATCGAACGTGATTTACGATTTCGGGGTTTCTGGAAAACCGAGTTTCCATTTTGTAAAAATGATTGTTGATGGGGATTCGGTATACAGTACACGCGGCGGAGTGACATTAAAAAATAACGAGGTTAGGTTTCCATACGCGAGCTGTCTTTTTATAGCAGAGCGAAAAAATTGTATGGATCCGCATATCTCTCTTCGCTAGCTATGCAAATTGCTCTCCGCTCGTCGGCGCAAATTAACGGCGCGTTTGTTGCAAAACGCATGCATAATCGGTACACTTTAGAGCTTTTCCACAAATTTATAATTAAGCGACCTACATGTGACCTTTAAGCGGTACACGCACGAAATTTTCTAATTAAATCAACCGAAAGTCCAGTAGAATGAGACGGTTGTGTGTATTTTCAGAGCCAACGCGAAACTATGATTCACCATTTTCATCGAACGACAATCAAAACAGGTTCTTTTTCGAGGCAAGAGAGAACCTTGAGAAGGTAATGATCCACCGACCGGTCGAAGCTAGAAATCCCCGAGCGGTCAAGGCCCTGACTCAAACGCTGCTATGCTTCTCCTATTGCACACCTTCTTTTTTACCTTCACGCGGGGTAACCTCTTCCTTTGGGCGATGTTCCGACCTAAGCGTTGCAGGTGACACAGAAAAGAACCGCGAAATGAAGGGATGAAATTTCCATGAGCGTCGCGCTCGGTGGCTTTGTGCGAACTCGTTTTTCCTGCAGCTACTGGTCGAGGAGCGGAAAAATTCGCGAGCCACTTGAGAGGGAGCTTGTGTAGGTATGCACCGCGTCTGCACTGCAGCAGTGTAAACAAACGGCGAGCTCTGCTCAGCTGGAGACCATTTAACGTTGGAGCCAATTTAAATTAAAAGTTCATTGCCGAGAGGAGGAAAAATGGAGGTAGTTGTTTCGTTGTATCGAAAAGGGGGCTAATTTTCAATAAAGTTATGCGGACAAGGAGCTAATAGAAGCGCTCTCTGACGGTATAATACATATTGAAAAGGATTTCTTCGAGATCATGCACAGGAGAGAGAAAGAAGCGGCGGAACAAGAAGAAGGCAAAGAGTGAAAAAAGTGAGCGAGAATCTTTTTCATTCTCCCGAGGGAAATAACCTGGAATACGGAAGGAAAGTTCGCCTCGCCTCACGAAAGTAATAAGCAAATACTTTCTTCTACGCGCGGCTCTCTCGCTGTACAACGCACGAAAAATCGCATTGATATACACCTATTGTGGAAGATACAGGCACAAGACCCTATTTGATGCGAAACAAATTAAAAAGCGCATTTTTTATCAACGAATTTAATTAAAATTCTCTCGATGCCAGAGCTTCTCTCTTTCGCTACTTTAATGTTTATTCCGTGCGTTACAGGGTAAATAAACGCTATAAAATGTGTTTAATCTATTTTCTCTCTCCGACGTGCGTATTTGCACTGCACGGGTAGATAAATATTGGCGAATCAATATTTAACCGAGAACGTTTTTTATTGTCGCCCACGATCGTGTATATGTACGATCGCGTGACCCTTTTACGGCCGATTAAAAAATTAGGAGCTTGTGATGAAATTAACATTCTTAAGTCACGCACACGTAAGCGACACTTGGCTATATTCAAACATCCTTATTATATGTGAAATGTAAATACGACGAGAGAGATCAGTCTACGACAATAATCGATCACACGCATGCAAATCACAAAAGGGGCTAGTCCAGGCGTGAAACTGAACAAGATCGAGGGGGAGAAAAACATCCCTCGAAAAAACACTGAATTGATAAAGGCGATAAGCCGGACATCCCGTCGTGTCTCCAGCAGCCGATTTGCTTCCTTTTCTTCTCGCTCCTTCTCGAGAGAAGAAGCGCAGCAGGACGGCAGCGATTCTCTCGTGAGCGAGGGGAAGATTAATCGAGAGACACCACCACGAGCAGTTCGCACGCGTACCTATATAGAGAACCATCTTTTCTTTGCTTTCATTTTTCATCCTCTGGTTTTCCAGTTTTTAAATTGCGCTTTTTCTCCTCCTCTCCCCGAGCTTTCTCCGACGTTAATTCCTCGCACATAGAACGGAATTTTAATTTGGTATCTCTTTGGCAACACCACCGCGGTAATGTCATTTTGATGACGGGATAATTGGTATAAACATACACACGCGTTTTCGTCATACCCCTTAGTTTTTCCTATACGTACACGCACAGCCGCAAGAAATATGGGCAGTCACAACAACTTCCGCGAGCCAAGAAACGAGAGCTAAAAAAAAGGAACCGGCAATCGAACACGTCACAGCGCAATCACAACACAGCAGTAGCAACAGCGTAATATGCATCGAGATCGAGCGGCGTAATCGCTCTCTTCCCCTCCGACATTCCCTTCCTCGTTTTCCGCGTGTATTTTCCTCTCTCTCTCTCTCATCTGCGATGCTTGCACTGTACACGCGTATCCGTTCCTCTCTTTTTCGCCACACCCTTCGCTGCCGCTCGCATTGAAACTCTCGCGGATCGCGGCGGCTGCTGCCGCGCTGGCTTCTCAATGAATGATTTCCGCGCGCTGTTGCCATATACCATGTAACGCGGTGTCTTATATATAACTGCACTGGGAGATATACGTTTGTTTGCTGTTCGCCATGACGCGGTGTATTGACTCGGAATAGCTTTAACTCCCGCATAGTGAGTTTGTAATTTAGTTCGTCGTTGGGTAACGTTATATTGTGTGCGACATCGGATGATTAAAAATTTCGAGAGCATCGAAATTCGAAATTTAACATCATGCGTGGCACCTCTGCCGGCACTGATTTATGCAAGCGCGTTGGGGGAGGGAGCCGTGGTACACGTAAATTGTGTGCGCGAGAGCGCGGGTATGGAAATTCATTAAACTCTGATGGGAATTATTAATTGGAAAATCGCTAGCAGTAGTATAGACTCTGCTGCTGTTACTGCAGAGCGCGTTATTTACAAAGTTGAATTTGAGTTTGGAGAGAGCGGGATGGACGTTTTTGATTTAATTAATGTCGCCCGCGCTTTTTAACGAGGATTCAAGTGGAGTCTGAAAATTCGAGGACGTATAATTACTGCTTTTTTTTTCGTTTTCAAATCCCGTCCTACTTCATCCACGTTTATTAAAAGTCGAATTGAAAGTTCGAGCCGGGATATCTATCAATCCTCAACCTATGACCCACAACGAGGACGAGGAGCAATAATAACATCCACTCGAGCAATTACTCCATGAACTCGTTCTCCGAAGCCACGTGCCCCCGATATATACCCACATAACGAGTCCCTCTGCTGCTGCAGCATCACCACAACAATAACAACAACAACAACAACAGCAGCAACCTAATATAGCCGCAGAGAGAAAGAAGGCGAAAAAAGCTGCAGAGAGTGGCATTGTTCGCTCGCCAGCTCTTTCTCTCTCTCTCTCTCCTCATCGCAGAGCGTGTAGAAGAGGCGGCTTTTCCTGCCTACGTAGAAACCATTATACGTAGGATTAGAGACTATAGAGAAATTCCATCGAGCGACCTTCTTGATGCGCTGCCGCTTGCGCGAGAGGTGAAAGGAAGGAGCGTTCGAATAGCAGAAGAAGAAGTAGACGAAGAAGAAGCCTCTCTCGGGGCGCAGGGAGAGCGTTACGTCAGGCATCACGCGGAAAAAATACTGCAATTATATATCGACTGGCGGAATCTTAATGGGGATAAGCAGTCGTCGCGTGTGATGCTACGTTGTCTTGTTCTCTTTGCCCGTCGAAAGGAGTAAATAAACCGCATGCCATATACTTATAATCTCGAGAATGAGATGAGGTGAAATTTCCGATATTTACGACGCTCTCGTCGTGGAAAAATGCGAAAACGGGTTTTCTGTGTGTACGTGTCGTTTGGGTTAATTTTATGAACTGTTACGGCTAATCGAGAGAAATAAGCAATTAATCAAGCGATATACGTGCGGTAATCGCACTCTCGTCTTCAGCTGCTGGTACTATAGAAATAAGAAAGTCAAAAGACCTCTGTGTATAACACATGCATCATCATTTGAATCTCTCGCGAGAGGTCATATTCTTTTATCTGCCTTCTTTTCAATTCATATACCTCAGCGAAATTAACGAGCAATTTCGCGGCTGACCTTCGCTTCAATTATCAATTTCCAGGACCCACTAACCCAAACAGCTGCGTTTGATCAAGATAAAGACCGCATCCGTCATGCTGTCACCACAAAATTCAATGATCTTCAAAAAAAAAAAAAAAGCAAATAATACTCAGTCTGCAACACAGCTGAGCGGTGGCAGCTGCACATCAGGCTCGGACTCGATTGATCAACGCTGTAGAGTCGCGCGATTGGCAACGTCGCAGAGAACAGTCTATATAGCGAGCTGTGTGGCTGTGGTGGCGACGGTGTTGCGCAAAATTCACAACGGCGATCAAAGTATCGCAAATTTTTCCGGCCTCTGATTTACCGGCGTAATTACTCGAGAACGGAAGCTTCGTTATCAATTGCCCAGCCCTCGACGCAACGAACAGACTTTAATAATAGCTATGCCGAGCGAGAAACGAAACCTTAACGAAGCTCGCGCGCGCGTGCGTGCATACTTTGCATGACTATGCCGCGCTAATGACGCGCAGGCGAGTGGCTGTGTGTCTGTGTATACGACGTTATATACCCGCGATGTGTCTCAATACTTCAGGAGCGCCGGAGCCGCTATGCCTTTGATTGTATCCCTTGATTGGAAAGGCTCGGCTATTTAGATTCCTATTCAACTCTGCGGCTTCGGGATTGGACTTAACGCGCGGCTTTATATTGTTCGTACTTTTTATATACACATTATTTTCTAAATCTCGACACGGTTAAAAAACCAGAGCTCGTCGCAAAAAAAAAGCACAACGGAAAAGAAAAGCCCATCCATCCACTTTCGGCTGTACTCCTCTAGGCGCAAAAACGTTGCATTCCGCGCTGTGCATGTATGCCGCTACCGCAGAAACACACGCGAGCGATGCAATGTTTGTGAGCGCACGCGTCTCTGTTTACTCTCGCGCGCGTACGTATATACGTGAACTGTACGCGCTTGGCGAGTTCCTTGACTCCGAATCGAAGGCGGCGAAAGGAGCCCGCGACGAAGAGGGAATCCCCGAGACGCGACGCGCTGTTGTAAAGGCGAAAGTGTATTACGCATTCAGAAACGATGATGATGATGATGATGCGACTGGTTTTTACTGGAAATTGAAAAGATTTTAGCTTTCCAAAATAAAATAGCTGTACTTTTTGCTCTTGTACTCCCGATTTAGTCAATAAACTTGAGCAAAAAGAAAGGAAAGAAGCTACAGCTACTGCACGCGGAAACAAGTGCGCTGAGTTTCATCCTCCGCGCGCACGAGAGCAAAAGAAAAGCCGAGGCGTGACTACCACTCCACCGCGGCTACCGTATACGATCGACGTTCACGGTCTTGCGCCTTCATAGCTATACCATAACTCGATGGGGGCAAGGATAAAAACGTATGCTCGCGAGCGAGAGAAGTTCTGCCGCACATACACATAGCGGAATGAATAGGAATATCGCATTCTTCGATGATTACACGCTTCTCCGCAAGCTATATTTACGCCGTGCTTTTTCCCCCCTCGATTTTCAGCGACCGGCTAATGAGCCAATGGGAGATGTTAAACTTTAGGCATAATTATCGAGCAAAGTCGCCGATTAGATGTTCATAACTTCGAGTATCTTATCGATATAAATTATGTATACGGCATATAGCAGCCGCACACAGCTGTCAGTGCAAAGCGTTTGGATTGGCAGCGGCGTTGAATATAAATATTCCAGCGGCACATCGCTCGAGATAAAACTCAAGCGCTGAAAGTTTTTCTCGAGCCTGATAATGGAATAACCGTTTGAAATTCAGGAAACGTCCGAATGATGGATTCGCATGAGAAGAGAACTTGGCTCTCGAGAAGAAAAATACGATGCATGAACTTACCTATGACAACGGTGCTGGCGGCGACCTCCTTAGCAGCAGCGGCTGCTGCGGCTGGTCCATGGGCCAGGAAGTCACTGAGCGACAGCGACGAGGCGATGATCTGACGCTTCTCCTCGAAGTTCAGGTAGTCCAGGCTATTGCTTCTCTGAGGGCCAGCCGCGACGATCGTCACCGTCTTGCTCTGATGGTGGTGGTGATGGTGGTACTGTCGCAACTGATTGTTCTGCTCGTTTTCCTCGGCCTTTTCATTGCTGGACTCGCTCGGCACGAGGTAGACGCCGCTCACGCGTATCGACATGATCGTGTCGCTGTGCTATGGCGGCAGTCTCTATCAGGTGCGCTTCTTCTTCCTCCTCCGCTTCTGTCTCTCGATAGGCGGGCGTCTATTTGTCGTGGCAGTCGGCAGCATTCCGCGACGCTGTCATTGCACTCGACTCGTCTCGTGTAGAAGCGTCGATTGCCGGTACATCATTTCGCGAAGCGGCTTCCGGGATCAACGCCGGAAGCTCCTGTCCATGGGGACTCGGCGCATCTTATACGTGCGCTACTTCCGACGAGCTGCTCTCTGATCTCTGCTACATCTGCTGCGCACACACACGTACGTTATAACGAGGTAAGTTTGCCGAAGACCGAGAGGCTGCCGTCGCTGTTGTTATGGATTTGCCGTCGAGGGGATATCCGTATATTGATGATGTATGGGCTAGCATTGTTCTGAGATATCTAGATGTGAATTTATACCGAGTTACGAGTTCATCGATTATTATAAACACGTCGCCGACTTGATCCTCGTGTATAAAATACCGTCGCGCGTCCCCCAAGCGCTATATATCTCTTCACACTCGCGAGTGTAGTTTATCGGCACGAAGACTCGCGCGGGACGTGTAATGACGCTCGCGAATTTTAATTGGACGCGGGGGCGACTTTTTTTTAACTCCCTCGCTTGGCGTTAACGATGTAAAGCTCGATCGAGAAATAATTGCATTCTCGATCTTTCCCCCTACATGCAACTAGAAATTCACGAGTTGCAGGAAGGAAATTCCGGCGAAACTCAAAACCCTTATTCTTGTTTACGTTTTTTCCCTGAGACTAAAAGAGATAAATTTATTAAAATCCGAAGGGAGGATCCTCTCGTTCTGCCACACGCGAATCGAATATCGGTTTTCCTGACGTCGAAATGAATTTTTCGACGTCAGTAGACTACACCGGGATTTCTCCTGGAATAAGCGTTCGTGTAATTCAATCGGAACGAAAAACGCCGTCGTTCTAACTCCCCCGAGGGCACCTGGATATCGCGCAGGAATAAATTTACCGCTCGTTTTAGTGTCTCTTTAATCCGACCGGAAGTCGTCCGAAATCTCTCCTCCGTCATAATCCAGCCGCGATATAAATAAGCCGAGTATTACTCAATAATCTAATTATCGAGCGGCAATATAAGAGAAAACACGCTCTATATCCTCCTCGCCGACTGCATCAGAGAAAGTAACAGTGCTCGGATTTACGTAAAACGCATCCACATACCGGGCCTCATAACTTTCGAGCCAATCATCGGATCGATCCGCGCGCGGCTGCAGTATAATAACGCGTAACCGCGGCTTCGTAATCAAACCACATCGACACACGCCGCGGAGATGAATGAACCCACTATATATAGCTTTCTAACGCTTTAGAGGGATATGCTAAGGAAAAAAGAAAGAGAGAAACAAAAGCCGATTATAAATATTAATGCAGCTCGTGAGTCACGTAGGTGCGTCTCTATTAGGGCTTCGCCAGAGAGTGACGTTCCCGAGAGTCACGCGCTGCAGCGAGTCGTCTTTTCTTCTAAACGAGAAGAGAGGAAGAAAATATAAAATCGAGAGGCGCCGCCGCGCTCCGAATATCTCGGCGTGGGCGTGATTAGATAAGGATCGAAAACAGTAAACCGACGAGCATCATGTACCGTTACACCGGCTTTTTTCTTTCGAACGGTGCTTTCGTTACACGCTATACACGTGAGTCGCTACTCCAGGTTTTACGATCGATTTTCGCGGGGGTGGCTGTACGCGCGACGACGACTGCGATGTTTATTTATGCATGTGTGGGGGATATATAGAGTCCGCTGTCTCTTCGAGTGTTTTGCCGGCTATTTTCGTCCCGCGCGAGTCATTTCACCTTAGCGACGAGAGCGAACCCCGAGTTCATAATATACGAAATTTTTCGAGCCGGTAACCGTCGTACATAACCTAAAACTCCCCCGTTTTTTCAACAACAACGGCGGCAGTCAGTCGGTATAATCGTCCGCTGATGCTCCTCCGCTCGCGAGGCGTCTGTCTCTTCGCTATACTCTCGACACACACACAGAAACGATATTCTCTCTCTCTGACTCAGGTATTTTCCTGTTTACGTACAACAGGGAGACTCGTTTCTTTTTTCCTCCGGCGACACCTGTGGCAAGAAAAACGAGAGACGCCTGCCAGGTAGGTATACAATAAATAGCCTTCGCGGAAGGCACGTCCACTCCGCCCTCTCTCTCTCTCTCTCTCTTTCTCTCGTTTCTCGGTCCTTCTTGACTTTTTAACGCTGAAAACGAGCTGTGGTCGGATCTTAACGGAGTCACTGCTTCTTTTATCGATTGCTTCGATATCTAATCGTCGAAATGCCTGCAAATCGTTCGACTAGAATAAAAAAAGCCGCTGGCAACTCGAGCGCGCAGTGTATCATCGCAGATACACATCGTATTCAGAGCGACTCATTCCGCGCGACCGAGCCTGCCCCGAGCCGCGAGAGTTATAAAAAATACATTCATTTTTCGACTCTTTTCGACGAAAAAAAAAAAACACAACACACAGCAGCTGCATATCCCGGGTATAGTGTATCACACGGCGTGTGTACAACAGCCGACGAGTGGGCGAGGTGTGCGCACGCCCGGAGACGCGCCGGCGTCGTCGTATAATACTCTCCGCACAACACACAGCGGCAGCGAATATTTCGGAGCGAGGCTGGCAGGCCGTTGCACTTGTTACTTGGGGGCGAGGGAGAGCCAGCAGCAGCGGCTGATTTAATCGGGACGGCTGCTGCTGCTGCTGCTGGGCAGAGCCGAGAGAGAGAGAGAGAGAGAGAGAGAATGAATGCGACGGCGAGCGAGCGAGAGAGAGAGAGAGACAGACGTAGGCGGGGAGAGAGCAGCAGACGGAGCCAGACGGAGAGAAAAACACTTACACTGCGAGAGTGCACACACTGATATACCATATAGTGGTGATGGTGGTCTTATTAATATCGATGCTTCTTCTGCGCTCACTCTATACGATCATTATCGATTATTATTATTTGTATTGCTACAACACACACAGAGAGACACTGCCGGCACAGGTGTATTTCACACGCGCACGACGACGCTTTAGACGACACACACACACACACGGCGAGAAACTGCTGACCGACCGAGTGAGCGTTGGCTGCACCGCTCTCCGCAGACTCTCGTTACTACGGCTCGTTCTTTTACACACTACATCTCTCTCGCGCAGTCATCAGCGGAGATGTGCACTATGGAACTCGTTGGTGGACCTGCGTCTCTTCAAACGTACTATACACTGCATCCGTTGGCAAATGGATAGGTGTGACGATGAGACGCCGATCGGAGCAAAGAACTATACAAACAGCCGCTAGTATGGCAACAACAAACAATAACAACGGACAGACAGACAGAGAGAGAGAACGCGAGGGAGACGCATGCAGGCGGTCGCTGCGAGGCACTACTACTACGGCACACACAGAGCCTAGACGGCGGCGGCGGCGGCAGCCATGTGCGACGCTAGCGCCGAACCTCGGCGCGCGCCAGAAACCACCGGCCCTCTCTTTTCTTCGACAACGCCGCCACCGGTTTCTCTGCGACGCTGTCTCTTTCTCACTGTAGTGTACGCGCGGGGGAGAGACGGAGAGACAGAGAGAGAGAGGATGAATGGAAGACTGGTGGGGGCTGTACACGACGAACCTGCGATGTGCGGTGACTAATGAAGACGGAGAACGAGTGTGTTGTTCATGTGTATGTGTGTGTGTGTGTGTGGATACGATAAAACGCAATTCGAGGAGGCAATGAGGGGGAAATTAAGTTTGTCCGAAGAAGAAGAAGAATATATGCGGCGCACGGCTGATGGAGTGAATGAACGCTCGAGAGAGTGTCGCGCACGCGAGGGTCGGAAAAGCGCGAGACAAAGGGAGAGAGAGAGAGAGAGAGAGAGAGAGCGTATGGATCGACGAGGCGAAAAAGAGAGGGACAGGGCAAACAGCCGGGGGGGAAACAGAGAAAATGTTTCGATCGGCACTGATTCCGAGTCGTAAAAGTATATGATCCCACGGCGCCGCCGTGCACAGATCCGGAAAACTCCGGGAGTGAATATAATAGAGAGGCTCGAGATGCCCGAGGTGCAGGAGAGAGAAAAACAGGTATAGGGAGTGATGGTAATGAGCGGACTGACTATACCTGGAATTCCTCTCTCTTCTCTCCGCACACTGTATTATTTTCGAATCGATGTTTTCCAACCGCTCGATTAGCTTTTTGCGAGGATCGCGTCGACGTCTAGCGTAAGCAAAAAGCACAGCCGTGCGCGCGTCATGTATCCTATAGTCATATACACAGCACGCGAGATTCGTGATGTAGCTGTTCATCCTTCGAACCGCTCGATCATACGATTGATTGCTTTTTATTTTCGAGCGAGTCGATACCAACGGGTAATTTTCCACCAAAGGCTGCGGGGGATAAGAATAGAGAAGCGTGCATAGATACAAGCTCCGGTCTAATCACTCGTTTTGTGCCTGATTAGGTAAGCCGGTGTCGTGCTGTTCGCGGAATCAAAGCGCGTTTCGAGTGGATTCTAAGCGCTTCCGTATGCGACATCGCGCGCATTATGCGCATTGTCAATCGCGTCGTAGGTGCATCGATGTTTACATGTGCACACACGATGCTATTTTCATCCTCAATGACGCAGCCCAATTTTGTCCGATCACGCTTATATGCGCCGGTTTACGAAAGTATACCTTATTCGTCGAACTGCAGGCTAAAATAAGCATAATTTCGTCGGATTTCGTCATAATATGCAGGGCGTAAACAAGCGGATGTGAATTCCCTCGAAACTTACAGTACGTAGTAAGAGGCGACGATGAAATCATCAAATGCAGCGTGACTTTGTCGTCTGATCGATATGACAATTTTTTTTTCCCTTTTATAGTCGAGACACTGCACAAAGGAGGCATCCAGCCGCGCAGTGTCTAGTGTAGGTACATCATACTGGTGATGTCTAGACTTTGCTAATTTAAACCGACTCCTCGAGGGAGAGCAGATCTTTCGTCGGAGGAATGTAGTCTAGTCGTTGTCAAAACAAGCGAGATCTGCGAGATATGGTAATGCGCCCGTTTTTGCTGCGAGTTTGTTGTTCTACGCCGTTATGAGTTGGGCTAAATTTCGGCGAGGTGAGGATATTACAAAATCATTGTTCCGTCATTCCGAAAGTTGGAGGATTATACTCCGTGATGTACATAATCTTGGGGACTTGTGTAGCCGGTCAAAACGATGATTAAGCTTATAGGTATAGTAGGCGGTGACTTGGTGCAAGAGTAGGGGGACAGAACCAAGCGCCTCAGGGAGGATAATGAGACAAAGATAATCCGCTGGTGTAGCCGGGGTATTATATGTAGAGACGATACGAAAATAAAATCTTGACGATAGAGTCAAGCTGCTACAGTCGTATTGGAAAAATTGCTCTTCTAAACGATAGAGCGTTAGCTCGGCTTTGTCGATTAACTGAACGAATTTTCAAATAAAAAGATTAATTCCGCATGAGTCACTATAGCGACATACTACAAACAAATGCATTTAAAGCATGCATCAGCATTATGCACTCCTCGCTCGGCGCGAGTTTATCCAGTTGAACAAATTCGCGTTCTTATCGTTGTATAACTCGGAATTCACGTAATAACAAAGTGGACAAGAAAAACTCGGCGCGTTTGAATTTCAAGAAGAAACGAGCAGTCGCTAAAAGGAATAAAGGATTTGTAAATTTCAAAGGAGCTCTATATATACATCCCAAGGAGGCCCTTTATATAATAAACTGACCTGAATTTTCCGAGCTTCGTAATTTAAGCCCATTAAACGTGAATATAATTACGCTGTAAATATATGAGCGCCGCTGTCTGAGTTTTCCTCAATGTGTATATACGAAATTGTATGAAGCAATTACGAGTAGCACGCTAGCTGCAGATGCGCAGTTATATAAGCGAGATGATGTGATTGTCAAAGTTTGTTTCTCTATCACAGAAAAATGATTTACCAGCATTAATTATGGCTAAATGAGACGCCTCTCAAACGAGCACTTCAATTACCTGTGAGGATAATTACGAGGAACGAAAATAAAGCTGTTACCAACGTGCGGCACTTGGGAGTCGGTAAAACAGAGACCTGTCGTTCCTTTCATCTCTCCGAGAGAAATCCCCTCGATAGAATAATACGCTATTCTGCGTGTATGTGAATCTCTGAATATGTTATAAGCAATGTCAAGAGTTACGAGTATACTGCTTTCATAATTCAGCATTACTCTGTTTAATCATATGTTTCGCCTGACAACGCTTGTTTTATAATTTATCTACTGGGAATAGATTATTCATGATAAATGGAATAAACTAAATGCAGGAAATTTTGGCAGAATGACAATTCGTAATGCGCCATCGCCATTGCTTTCATAAATTCTACAACGTTCGTGAAACGACGAATTTGAATTTAGTTGAAATTTCGATTGTCAACAAATACATGAATAAATTATTGCACGCATTTTATAAAATCATTAAATCGTCATCTTCTAATATATTATATTAAAAAAAAAAAGAAATCGGACACCAATAGATATATTATGAGAGCCGAAAATAGAAAAAAAAGATCTGTCTGACAGTTTTAGTACATGATTATTGCTAGATAACGCAATTCAATGTGGAGACTGTCACTTCGTTCTCCCTCGCTCATCAAATGCCTCGTCCACTTTATGACGGAATCAAGACTTTATATCAGAGCAAGGGGTCGATAGTGAGAAAATCGAAGGTAAACGCGTTGAGAGACACGTTTATAGCTTAGCAGCTCTACAAAGACTGCTGCTCACCCATCCACTTAGTACCCGCGGCAAAATTCGCTTAACTTTCACGAGCGCTAGGGATAGACTAGAACGCCTGAGCCGACAATGTCTTGGCGTTGTTTCACTTATAGAGTTATTTTGAATCGCAATCAAAAAATTTTTTTTGCAGTCTTTTGCTGAATTTTATATTGTTAATTTTTTAAACAAAATAAACAACAAATTCAATTTTTTTTGCATTGATTACGAAAGTTACTTTGTTCATCGTTCGACCTTCTTATGAAGTACGTTCAACCCAATTATTTGGTATACCGTCCACAAGCGCTCCGATGAAATTTCGTCAGCGCTGCAGCGGCGCGTTCAGATTGATCGAGTCGGGAAACAAAGATTAGACATGATATTGCTCGCGTCATTATAACACACGAAAATCCATATTGTCCCAGTCCATTAGTGAACCTATAGCCACATGCGACACTTAACACTGGCCGATATTGAAGAAGATTGACTGCGTCTAGACTCCGAGGATCGGTAATAAAATTCGGGAAAAAAGCATCGGTAGCACTCGCATGCGACGTTTATTATATAGACGTGTAGTGTCGTAAAAACTCAGCTCTCACTCTTATTTCATCAAAAAGCCATCATGATTTACGGTATAATTTCGAAGAAGTGCATTGGAAGGTTCGCGACGAAAATGGCTTTCACAGTTTATTGACATATGCGGGTGCTGTGCGTATTAATACGCACACGCGAGCTAATAGCGCGAGGGTATATCGATTGGAAATGTAATTGAATCTCTTATACATCAGACACAAGACGATATATCGCCTGGTATAGGCGTTGGCAAAGATCAGAGACGTGTAAGGGGTGTATAACGTAATTGTCACCAGGGATATCGAGTATCCGTCAAGCCATCATCAGGGCGCGCCTTTACTTGTTCTCCGTTAAATATTTACAGGACAAGACGAACCCAATGGAAATTAATTAAATGCCGCTGAAATAATATTACATATAAAAGCAATAACTTATTTCACAAGCGCGAATATCATCAGACTTCAAAAACACTCATCCTTCCAGGGATTCTTCTCATTACAAAGTAACGGCGGTGTTAGTGCAGGTTAAATACCAAGGTCCATATAGCTTTTATGCGTGAAGCTCCACGCGAAAGTTTGGAATACCTTGGGGATCAGGCCAGGGGGATATCTCGAAGGACCCGTGGCCTGTTATATACCATATCGTGAGGAGAAAATTCCCAGCGTGACGAGCAACCGTCATACACTAGATCCTTGAGACACGCCGTTCACGCGTGTATTTAAGGTGGCTCGGGTGAAGGCGCGACTCGTATAGAAAGAATGCCTGAATTGCCTTATTAATAATTGATTGATTGAAATTTTTCGTACAACGTCGACGTTCATTTTCCAAGGGAATTCGATGCAAGAGTATATGTCGCATTTTCCAAGAATCTCGTAACTGCATTCTTCGTCATCGTCGTGCACTGAACTATGAAATTTCAGTGTATACGCGATTCAAACTTCCGACACCTGAGAATATGTTTCTAACAAAATTTTTTATGAAGTCAAAAATTTTACTATTACAAAGCTTCCTCTATAGGAGGAAGCAATAAGAGAACGACAAGGACAAACAGCAACACAGCCGTGGGCGTACGAAGCCGAGCTCGTTGCTACAAAGAGAATTCAGTTTACCCTCCCTCGGACATTATATCGCGCACGTGGACTGTGGAGTATATATCAAAGTGTTGAAAAAACTGACCTAGTATATCCGGGCCGACGGCGCTTTATGAAAACCCTGCCGCGTTAGACTCTTCTGCCGTGCAGCAGAGCACTTAGAACTTTAAAAGACTCGACTGCTGAGCTCGTGACTTTGAGCGCCAGCGTAAAACGTATGTGGTCTGCTTGTGCAGCACAAGTTATAATACTATGCGACGCGACGTTCTTTCACGATATGTATATGGCTCTGAGAGTTAAACTGATAACGTTGTGGTACACTGAGTTTTTATAATCCAAAATGGAAAATCCATCAAATTCCAATCGAATGCGTACAGTAAATTAATATCGACTTACGTGACAGAGAAGATGTAATAAAGCTCTGGTACTCACCTGAAACATAAAGCAAACGCATAATTAGTATAAAACGCAATTTAAAGTTAGCTGGAAAATTAGTCGGCCAAAATCACGAAACGAGTTCATTCCCAACCACAGTGGAGAATAAAGAAGCTCGAGAGCGCCCTCTTGGTAGAATTAAGGTTCGCGGCATTATGATAAATAAATCAGGAACGCCTTAAGCGTATGCACGCGCTCGCCCTCACTAAGAAGATTATAATAAAGCTAAAAGCTCGCAGTGGCAACACGGCGGACTCTCGACGTGCTGGCGATCCGGGAGCAATGTGTGTGTGTCTCCTTTTCTCTCTCCAGGGGAAAAACGCGACAAACGTCGGGAGTATAACGAGAGCCAAGCGGTAACGCGAAAAGAAATATTTATTCGCGACGAGCTTGTGTGTGTGTGTGTGTGTGTGTGTGTGTGTACAATCGCTTTGTGAGCGAGCGAGAGAGAGAGAGAGAGAGAGAAAGAGAATCGGAATTATTGAAGTTCCACGGCTGCATTAACATGTCTGCAAGCTCGTCGAGAGATAAACCAAGCTTAACCCACTTTTACTGCAGCGAGCGCTGCAACAACGAGAGAGAGAGAGAGAAAGAGCGTGGCTTGCCGTTTCCAGTTATAAACATGCCGTGCAGTTTCTCTCTCTTCCTCGATCACAATCGCGAGCGGCATTTCAGCTGCTGATGCGACGACACGCGGAGACAAAGGAAGAATGGGTTTTGCCAGTGAGGCATCGACTTCTGTTGCAGAAGCTAATCTTCCTCAGTCTCAATGACGAATCACAATCTCTCTAGCCACACATCTTTCCTGTAAATATAAAAAAAAATCCATTCACAAGATGTAGGATAGCCGAGCGCTTTTAAAGGGCCGCCGCGAGAGTCATCCTTTACTGTCGTGGACGCATTAATAGAAAGCGACGAAAAAGCTCGCACATCTGCACTCGGCCATCCGTGTAGTTCAAGGTCGCTGTCGTCGCTGTACAGCACTGCGGTCCAATATATATGAACGCAAGAAGCTCTTACCGCACGAATCGTCGTCGTTGTCGTCCCTCTCGAGTAATTTTTCTCTTTCTCCATTATTTTTCCTCTTTCTCGTGCTCCCTACACTGTGTTCGAGTATTGTAGAGGCACATGCAGTATAGCGACGAGCGAATGCGCAGCCGTCTATTATTAGACACACGCGGGGAGAGAAGAGCGTGACGCGCAGCCCGTGTTTGAACTCACTGCTTCTGCTGCTGGTATACACTGCCGCGATGGTTAACAATGAGGAGAGCTATACTGCACGTATACGTTTGCCGATTGAATATAATTTGCGATCAGCGATAGATTTGGCCTTTTTTTATCAGCGTTGTACAGATGTACATAATGGTCGGTGTGTAATTCGAGGTGATCGATCGGGATTGCGGTCGTGAGGAGAAAACCAAACGACGCTGGAAATTGAAAATCGATAAAAATGCAGCTGGCGATATGGCTGTAGTAAGCTGCACATTATGCGCGGTGTGTTTGCGGCGTACACGTGGTCGCTTATTTTGCCTTGTTATTATATGTATCGACTCTTCGTTATTCTCAATTTTTTGTGTAACCTCCAACATATACGAATTTCTCCGAAACCTCGAGAGAAAATCGCATGCAACGCAATGGGATAGTCGATCGTTAGTAGAATTGATTTTTCCAACGAAATCGAATATCAACCGCGAGCTTCGCTGTACACGGGGTTGTATAGAATTAGGTCAGTTGAAAGCCAAAAGCCGGCGATCGCATAGTTTATAATAACTCGCTCTCTATCGGAAATTATTTAGCGATTCATAGGAGAGAGAGAGAGAGAGAGGGAGAGAGAGAGAGAGAGAGAGAGAGAGAGAGAGAGAGAGACGGCGAAGCATCCACTGGAAAAAGAGGCACAAAGCTTTTTACACACGCGAGACGGCAAAAATAACTCGTCGCGCGCGCACAGCTTCCTACATGGAAAAATATTCGTTCCGCGCTTCAGCACGCGCAAGGTTGTATCTATTCCGTGCACACACATTATTTGCTTATTAATCGCGCGCGTCTGTGTGCGTGTACTCTCCGCGAATAAATACGTGTAAAAATACGATCAGCCTCGATCGATACAAACGCTATACGGGCGATTTTACTCGACATCAAAGTATTATTACAGCGTTATCCTCGCGCATTTGCATCTTATTAACGCATCAGTCACGTTACGAATTTTTCTTTTCCCGGTCGTTTTCCAAGCTCGTTAACCTCTGCTATCTCCTGGAGCTGAGCGTATTTACCAAGCCTCATTGCTCGGGAGAGACGAGGAAAAGCTGAATTTAGCGCTGGGCAATACGAGCGCGCTATAGAGATCGGCCAAGTGGAAAAGCGACGACGTTGGGGAAGATACTGCTGCTGCCGCTCGTATTATACGTTTGTACTATACGTTTCGCGAAATCAATGGACTGAGAGAGTATGAAGGCGGGAGTTTGCATTCGCAATGTCATATTCGCTCCAGGGATATGGAGCTGGAAGAGTTTTTAATATTGCGTCTGGAGGATTATGAATGTTGATCTTAATCTTATTGCTGTTTGCGAGGAGAGTTTCTTTTACTATAGGAGAATTCGATTTAATGAGCATTTGTACAATCGAGGTTTATCAAGACAGCTCCGACTTTACCTCTTCAAACTTCATAAATTACGCGACGCACTCAATATACAACAAAATCCAATCCATTCCGCATAACCTTGCAAGCTCGGATCGTAAAGATTTTTCATCCTCGAGGGTGTGCCCAGCAGAAGAGCTTCGTCGTGCATGAATCTAACATGCAAAGAGCCCCCCACGCGACACTTTTTCCCTCCGCGATAGTGTTGGGTGCAGTGCATGTATATAGAGCTGGCCTCAGCTTTAATCACAATTAGCTCGAACAGGAGCACTCCTGGCTGACCTTATACCTATACTCGACGGCATATATACATGATGCATACGAGGCGCGCTCTCTCTCTCTCTTGTAGTTATGTACGCCGCTTCGAACATCATCGCTCCCTCGGGCGTATTTTACGACCTTAACAAGCTTTTTACGAGATAAGTGCGCTGAAAAGCGCTCCCGTGCTATGTTCGACCGTTAATTGATGCCGAAGAGAGAGAGAAAGAGTTCGACCTTGCGGTCTTATGTCTCTCTCTACACGTGACTATTGATTCTGCGGTGTATTAAAAGCTTTTTCATTCTCTCCGCGCGACTAAAGGCTTTTCCTTCGCTCGATCTTGCTTCGTGAAAACAAAGGAGAGCGGTTTATCAAAATCGAAATAGTCGCGTTATACAAATTGACTCTCTCTCCTGTGAGTGCATAAAACTCCTCGTCGCATATACCCACACAGTTCGGGCACACAAGGGCCGGTAATTTTTCATTCGGCCCGGCTGCGGTTCGCCGAGATTCAATTGAATCCGCTTGCGGAGTCGGGAAGAGAGTTCGTTAATTGATTGTTCGGGCGATACCGCAGATCGGTGCCGTTAAAGATATACCACGGCATTTGACAAGTTTTAGGCTCGATCATTATCACATCTCTATAACCGTTTTGGAAAACGACGCTTATACGAATGACGTGCGTAGAGGAGAAAAGCTCGCAGTGCACAATAAGAGCTTGCAATGAGAAAAGGGAAGATCCGAGTGAGCTCCGCACACAGAGCTTTGGAGGAGGAGAAGAAACGGGACTGCTATATAAGAAGGAACAGGCGCAAAGTGCTCGAATTGTATATCTTTGAAGGAGGGCACTTGTGGTAGAACGGCTTCGCGAATGTGGCCAATGAAAGCGATATTCTGAAAGGCAGATCGATCGTCCGTTTATCTCCGATTTATATACATCGAGTACCGACTGTCTTAGAAAAAAATCTTCCAAGTAAAAGCCACCCTATATCTCCGCTTGAATTTCGACGACGCCTTTGCCTCTATTATATACGCATTAATGAAACTCGCAAGGTGAGAAAATCGAAGTCTCTCGTCGAGCGAGGGTTGAGGCTCTGAGGAGCTGTAGCAGTACTATAGGCCTCGGACCTCGAGTTCAAGTACCTCGTCGTTCGCTGACGCGACTCTCCCGCTCTCGGTTCATTGTTATGTAACCGTCGTCGTCGTCGTTGTCGTCTCCCTTCCCTTTGCGAAATCGCTACGTGGCACAAAGCCTAGTCGTCGGCTTTCATCGTTTATACACAAGCTATACGCTGTCGTCGTCGTCGTCCTTATGATACACACACACACACACATACATCATCGTCTGGGCGCCGCCGGCTGACTGTTACATAGACGTCGTGTGTCTCATAGTCTTCTTAGCGCGAAATAAGGCGGTTCGCTGCATTATGCATCAAGCGCGACGACGCCGTAGTTATATCTTCGTCGAACGCGACGAGTATTGTATAATATGAAGGAACTAAGTACCTCGAGGGTATAATTCGACGTGATAATTATTAATCTACAACGTCAGCTATTGGATTACACATTCAACGAAATACATAATACGTGTTACCCGAAAACAGCTGCGGCCGATACATCCAATGACCATTAATTTCATTACAATTTCTAAGCGTGGTAGGAGCTAGGATCAAAGGATTCCGTTCCTTTGCAGAGGCTCAGCGCTTTGAGCCCGTTATTGCTATCATAAAGGAGAAATAAGCTGTATACGCGCGCACTTAACGCATGGCTAATGCTTACACGCGAATCTATATTAATAGCGCTCGCGTGCGCGCGCGCGCGCGCGTTGCGGTCATCGCCGACTAATTAATTTTCGCAAGCGTTAATCACTCATTCGTTAATAAACCGGAGCTTTGACCAGTGCGCTTTATACGTGTTACAACAAATTGACGCTAACGTAGCTGCGACCTGTGAATCTAATTAAATCGCGCGCTTCTATAAGATGGAGAACCTACCGCAAAATATGCCATCGTGTCGTTCTCGTCTTGTAGTCTCTCCAAAATTACACGCTGTAAAGAGGCAGCAGCAGCAGCGTTAAAACAAGAGCCGATAAACCAATTAGCGCAGCGCGCGGCAATGTTTACGTTCCTTTTTTGCCTTCGGTAAATAATACCTGGGATTAAAATCCAGGTCGAATGTCAAGGAAAGGTACACTCGATACTCGCTCGCATCGATTCATCCGATGCGCGCAAATAACGCGCGGTTTTCGAAAATTCAAGCGCGCAGTGTGTCTACGACGTAATTAGGACAATGTAATGAGCGAAGCTGCTGAGTTATATACGAGCAAGATTAAAAATTTACGAGTGACGCGCAGAGTCGAGTTAATTAAAAAGCGACAAATGGTATGTGCCACACGAGTTTTTAGTTTCGAGTGTCACTGCGACCTTAAAAAGGGTATCCGAGGGGTGAACGCATATGTGGGTGCTTCTATGGTTGGCACTACTCACCATCTTTAAAAGGACCGAAACGTAAAAGGCTGTTCATGCTTATTGCGAGAAGGAAGAAAACTCCGGGGGACAAAGTTGGAGCAGTGTGGTGTGCAGGATCACGTCCTACTCGGCAGCAGTTCGTTCTTGTTTGTCTTCAAAGGAGACGACGGCTTCAGTCTAACCATGACTGCAGCAGCTTGCCACTCGAGAGAATATCGACACGGCACACGGGCGAGCGAAAAGTTTTTCCTCTCGTCGTTTGGAGAATCTAAAGCGCGATTTTAAATGATTTCATCCCGTTGCGCTGCTCCTTTGTGTCACTTGAAATTCAAGAGCTGTTTGGAGGTACGGTTGTTAGCGCTTTCGGCGCTTTGAATTCACGGACCAGCGAATATCAAGAGGAGCCAGATCAGATCGTCTCTTGTACACGAATCACACAAGGTCAAGTGCGGAACGCCAAACTAGTACAAAAGACAACCCAACGGTAATTGTCACGCGACGATGCAAAGCAGCAAGTATAGCCCAGGAGTGTGTCAGCAGCGGCAAAGTGGATGACACGAGGCTTGATTGCGTGCAGCGCTACTTGCTGCTGCAAGCTCCGCCACGTCGTCGGTTGAACTGAACCAAGGCGTCGTCGCTGCTGCACGAACGTGTTTACACGGGCCGCGTCTCGATGTACTCTGACTTGCTGAGGCTTCATCGGCTGGCTACATCGCACCAACACCAGCGCGCGAAACCCTTCGTCCAACGACGACGACGACGAGAACAGCGTCGACGCTTATAGACTCGGTCGCGCGCGCACTCGTGCCATCGCAGAGAATCTTTCTCCGCACACATAGGAGAGTAGGTCTCTCTGTGACCGCTCGACCGGAAAGGATTGGACGAAGCGACGGCCGCAGCTCTATGCCTCGAATTAGCGTACGCGACTAGCTCTATGGGATATGAGAGCAGCGACGCGAGAGGGTATTGTGCACGCCTACCTGGAAAAAAGGTGTGGCTCTGGTATATGGACGCGATGCGCGTCGAGATAGTAGAGAGAGAGAGAGAGGATGGTTATTATGATGATTGCGCGGCGGAATTTGGCTTTTAATAGAATCGACGCCGGGAGAGAGATTGATAAGCGATCGGTCACGTTTCCGACCGGTTTCGCAAGGAACGTGACCGTCTTGCGTAATGGGATGAGCTTAATGAATTGAGCGATACGATTTAAATCTGTGAATCGTGTAAACGTGTATAAACGAAAAAACAGGAGAGGTGATGACAGCAGTTATACACGATCTACTGGTGGGAAGAGTTGATTTTGAAACTTCTATACTCGATGGTACACGCGCTTTTATCCGCGAGTGGATGGGAAATCTGTTTTGGCTGATGCAAGTTTCTCGATCCATTTTTCGAGCGCGAAAGCGGGTTCTTTATAGGGAGCTTTCAAGATAAAAAGGAGCTCCGCAAATACACTCGGCTTTGATGTAATCTCAGAAGATCTCGTTTTTAGCGAGATGCACGCTCGGATTCGAGGATTCGATAACGTTTGTTTTTCTACCAGAGGAAAAGATTCTCGAAAGCAATTACTCCAACGTGCAGAGCGTACGCATTAATCTCGGCTCATGAAAACACGCGTTTGACGCGCATAAATTACACGAGCCGATGCTCCATTTGCAAAATTAACGATTAGCAGTATCCATCGATGCGCTTTTCCATAGAAATTTATTTCGAAGGACTAATGAGAATTCGCATTTTGATTCACGGTGCAAAGCACACGGCGATCGTTAACATTTGATTTACAGAATCGCCGGTTAATGCCGTACGTTTGGACGAGATGAATAAATCAATGAAATGTGTCGAGCTTTTCAATCGAACAAATATCCTTTTCAGGCCACAAAGTCGATCGTCGCTATATACATCGATTCCAGCAGCAATGATACTAATTCGGGAGCGAGTCTCGAGCAGGGAAAATCCGGCTAAAAATATGCGAACTTTAATAATACAGGGGGGAGTAAGAGAGAGAAGCGGATGTTCAAAGCCAAAGCCCGCGTGCGAGCTCGCCTACTCGAAATAAGACTCGAGGAAAGAAGCGAAAAGGAGACGCCGCCGCGAGGCAATTCCTTTCGGTCTGGCAAAGTCAACGTCCGGAAATAGGCTTCTCCTTTCGAGCGGGGGAGCGAAGGGACTCTTATCGGAATTTCCTGAGGGCCCAACCCTCCGATAAAGCCACTCGCGCAAAGTGAATCTCCGCGCGCGCCGCGTATATAGTCTCTCTTTCTCTCACGAGATCCTAGAGGCAAATACGGAAATAAAGACACTGGATGTACCGGGCTTTAGGGGCACGTGTCCAACCCTATATATATCCCCGTTGGGTAATGTAAGATTCACGAACTGATGAGCAGTATATCGGTAAATCCTGTGTGTAATAACGTTATTGACCGTTTTCACATTAATCGAGTCACCGCCGCGATTAAATAATAACTGCCCTCGCAGCTGTTGTGTTGTAAAATAGAGCAGCGCGCGTTGCTCTATCAATTAGGCGCGCTGGTGTAATATATAGCAGCTCCTAATGCTCCGTGCAGACTCCATATCCACCAGCTCTTGAATATATTAGCTCCCTAATTACTAACATTTGCCTGCCTGATGTGACGCGCGTGTATACGCGCATATGAAACCTCAACCGTGTTAATCAATTACGCGGCGTGTTGACGTTCGACTAAATTAGATCGGATTGAAATCACCTTCTAAAAACGCAACGTCGAGTTGAGATACAACCCCTTATTCCAGGGGGGCGGTGTATTACCCCATGAAAATTACCGTAAAATTCACGGTAATCGCAGCCCATTCTAGAAAAGCGTTAAAACTTTACGATAACTGCGTCTAATTTCGTCGCAATTCCAGTGAAACGTTAGACTCGATAAATAAAAAAACAAGCTTCTGCAAACGAGTCGTGTCTCTTATATATATCGTCGACATCACCGACGCTCTCACGTAACACCATATCGCGGCAGTTTTACGAGGCGAACGCAGTTCAATCTAACCGAGCGTATACGGACACACTGGCGCCGGCTGCTTTTGAAGCCGACGCCGTCGTTCGAGTACAGACCGGCCCTAAGAGGCTGAAATTGCACCTTAAGACCCGCTGCGCGTACGGTGCTGTAGGGGGATCGAACGAGGAAAAGGGAGACAACAATGCCATCACACAGAGCCTTTCGCCGTGAAGAAGAAGAAGTACGGCCTCTGTGTATCGATTTAAGCTTCGCAATTTTTCGATGTTGAGCCCCAATACGCGACCCGACTTTTTCTGCTGGTCGATCGATTCTCCAGTAATAGGGGTGTTTTCGAAGAAAGAGATGGTGCTTTGAGTTATTAGTAGTCGCGATTCGCGAGCTTTTGAAAGTCAGTTATTCGGATCGTATAACGATTCCAACGAACCGCCCTTACCTGCGGTCATCGTATCAATAGTACTAACTCTGCCGCGATGAAACAAAGTTTTTATGTCAAGTTATACTGCCCGCGGTTATCGCTTAGAACTGCGCCGCCAGCCACACATATGGTCTCTGATAAATAGTTATGGCTCGTTACTAAGTTTACACGAAAGGACAAACTCCGGCCCTTTATTAAACGGAAATCGACTGATTTATCGTCATTAGCGCCCGCGTTAGGACAAATCGTGTTATTTGTGTCCCTTATCGAATTATGGTCAGGACGATTGAGCGATGGCACGACAAGTGCGAATCCAATAAATTGTCTCGTTATTTAATCAACGAAATTTCGTTAACTGAAATCGTTTTGTTTTCTGGATGATTTATTACGAGAATTTGTTTAAAATATTTGTACTTGGCTGTTGCGCAGCTCGGAATTCCGTATAAATAGCGGGTTTTATAAATATTTCAACGATAATAAAATTAAAAGAAAGTTGGCCTGTAAAAGCTGATCTAATATAACTAAAATTGATTTTTCTTTATAAAACGCTGACCTCGCTAGAACAGCACTTCATTATTTATAGTATATTTTCTTTGTCAAAGGTATAAATAATGAAATTCGCTCGATTACTTTCGTCTACGTAAAATAAATACACAAACAAAAATATTCCACCAAAAACATGTTATGCCGTCCTCGGAATGTCGTTAATTACATGTTATGCAGACAGATAGCCGAAGAAGACTTCATGAATCACGGATACACACTTCGAGACCGACTTCTCTCCGTCAATATTAGACTCCAGACGGCGGCAATCGATGGAAGATTTCGCGACATTCTTGCCGTAAGTATGCGCCTTCAAGTGCATTCCATTCGGAGTTTGCGCCAATAGTCGAAATTCTCGCCCGATCCTCTCTGCCTCCATTACGCGCGCAATTAGCGTTCGCCAGCTGCGCTTCGAATAATTAGAGCCTCGCTCGTTCTGTTGACCCGCAGTAGGCGCTTTGCATGACTTTTAAAGCGACGTCTATGTGCGCGTGTGTGTTGTGCGTGCACGTATATATAAGGGATTGAAGACCAGATGCAATTCAGTTGATTGAAGCGTTGAACGCGCGACAACGTGTCGTCGATAAGTTAATTTTGCTGAGCCAACGAGGAATTCACGAAAAATGATGGAAACGAAAAGTTTGTCGGTGTTCGGAGGGCTAATTATTTTTTGTTTGACGGTCGACATGGCAATTGCAGCACCTCTCGAAGGTAAAGTTTTTATTGAAAGAATTCGCTAGCTATGGATGTACGTGGGATGTTTTTAAAATTTCAGCTCTCGATAACGTAATAAAATACTCAAAGGCATGATAAAGCAATTTGTTCTAGATTGAAAATATTGATTTTCTTGTTATACCGCGTTTCAGTGTAAATTATTTAATAAAAACAAGAATTGCAGGCTGCTGATAAACATTCTGCACTGCGAATGCGTATCGATTCATTAAATTTATCCAGATAAAGTTTCTTCAAAACTTCTATATCCCGGAGAAAATTGAAAAATTAGTTACCTCTTCATCGGAGGATCGCAATCTAGCGAGTATTATTCTTGGAGAATTTCATATATTATGAATCCTTACTTTTTCTGCTTTCACAGATGATCAGGATATTATAAAGAACAGCGAGACTAGGAATTATGGATTTCCCTTCTACTGGTTCGTCAGACCAGTTTATGAGGACGAGGACGAAGATAATGGTTACAGAGCGCCATCTGTTAACTCGAATACAAAAACCTCATCGCACTCGTTTGTCGAAGTCGGGTAATGAAATGCGATTGATTTATCTATTATTTTTTAGTCAATCACAAGCTCTCGATAAACTATAATTCTCTTTACTTTCAGATCTGGCTGGGGTCGTTGATTTTAATCGAATTTGATAAGTCGCGATAAAATCACTGTTCAAATATGTAAATAGGTTCTAATTATAGTAGAATAAGATTTTTTTATTAATGAATCACATTTTAAAAACAATAACAAAGTGAAATTGTGATTTACACAACCAAGATACATTAGCACTAACTTCACTCTCAAGTTATCACCTTTAAAGCATATTAACAGAGTAACGTGCTCTAAATATCTCATACATCGGACTGCTAACTTTTTTTTCAAATATTGGCTCGAAGCCGTTGAAATCGAGAGGATATAAAGAGCTTTGCTCCCTCTTGTTGTTAACAGTTGGCCAGAAATTCGAGTGAGTTTCAGACGTTTGTAGAAAAATGGCTATTCGTCAGCATTTAATAAATTGTTTACTTTTTGCATGCCTCATAGCTGTTGATCCTGTGCCTGTCGATTACATTGGTGAGCGCAGTTGAAGTTTAATTATTACATTAACTTATATTATAAATATTATTAAAATGCGTACACGTATTTTTCAAATTTGGTAGGAGACGATCCTTGGCAAAAAATGTTTGTGCGCCAATTTTTCGTCCCATTTTATATGGTGCCTGAAGAAAATCAGCCACTTGATCAAAATAATTACTACAATCAAGCTGCAAGAGATTCTTACAATACTCCAAGTGAACAACATGGAATATCGATCTTGGAATACCCTGACGTAGTGTCATCATCAAGAGACAAAAAAGGTATATCGGATTTTGGAGCCAGCTATGGATTTTATCCCGTTGGATTAGCAATTTTTCCGAATGGAGTACGAAGTAATTTAGAAAATGTAGACAACTCTGATATTGAAAATAGTGATGCACCAATTAGTAATGAAAGTGTATAACTTGCGCTAAATGCTATTGTATTGTAAAATAGTTTATCAGTAGCAATTTTTAATTTTAATACTTGTAAATAAATAATTTAATGAATTCTTCTTGAATCAATTTATTTGCTTAAATTATTCACCTGTATCCTGAAAAATCAATACAAGTAAAAGATTACATTCGAAAAACTAATAATCAAAATGTTCGATATCGAAGATTGCAGTGATTTATGCGCTACTTTGCATACGATCCATTGAAAATCAATGAGAATTCAGCAATTTAACTTCCCGAGGTATGCACCGAAACTTTAAGTTCCTAAATATTCGGGACGCTGAAGCTCGAAAGCGCGGAAAATTCATCGACCCCTGTGCGGAAATCGACTAATTAAAGCAACTGCACTCTTTGTAATCGTTAAGAGAGGAAAGGCAAAACTGCTTTGTTTAAAAGCGAGAAGGTCACAATTAATTGCAGGAATTATAAAAGGATTTTCCATTCACTAATCCAACCTAATTTTCTGGAAAGGAGTCTCAAGTGTTCTTCCTTAACCCGCCATGAATACTTATAATAAAAAAGCTTATAGCCCAGCTCTGTCTTTATTAAATATAAAATATGGTGGAATAATGTATATTTGCACATTCTTATACCCTCTACTCGCATGACACATCGTTGACGTACTTGTCATCGCTTCAGGAACGTATGAAAGCGAGGAGCGATTACGAACCTAACGCGCAAGCGCGACTCCCGTTCTATGTGCTTCCTTCCAATGCAGTAGTAACACACACACGACGTACGAACTGCCTTAAATGGGATCTCGTGAATCTTTGAACGACAGCGGCACTTGCCCTCGGGATATGCTTTCTTTAAAGTACTTGCAGAGCAAAATTGCTCATTTAGAGACGTTCATGTATGGAAATAATTTTTATTTTTATCCTCTACTTTAACACTTTAGTATTGTAAATTATTTCTAAAAGTCGTGCTCATTATGAAATAATTTAACGTTTAAGATCACTTCAGATATTTTTGTTTGCATAATGATGATACCGAAAGTCGCATACAAAAAGTCGAGTTCAATGATTCACAAGCTCGCTTCGAAAAGATAATTTAAATAAAACTCATCTTTTGAGCTGGTTTGTAGCACGAGAATCAGCCAGAGGCTGATTGCCGACGCTTCTGAATGCGGAGACGGTCGTCGCAGTGTCTACGAGAGAGAGAAAACGGGGTTGCAGCCCCGCTTTTCTTTTCAAGCTCGCCGTCGTGTGTTTGAGCCAAGGTCGAGAGCAGAAACAGGTTTTCATCATCGCGAGGCCAAAAAAAGAAAATACATCCGGTCGTTTGCGACGAGGGCGTTTTCTTATAGACGCATGTATAACACTCGAAGATATACAGGCATATGCGCTGCTGTTGAGATGCTCTGCATGATGTGAAATAAATAGGTTTTTATCCGAGAGATTTCCAACGGAATTGCTTGCTAAAGAGCACTTTCTGAACGGAGTGTCTATTGAAGTTTCATCATTCACGAAGTAAATGCATGAAAAAATTATATGCAAATGCTTTTAAAACTTTAATTTACATAGTTAATAAACGCACGCGAGCAAGTTAATCCGGGAACAAACTCGCAATATTAATTCGTGACGAGCACAGCGAGCCTTTCAACGCGCGGCAATTTATTTGGCAAACTAAAGTTGCGTTTAAATTGCTCCCATATGCGCGTCGCGCTTATAGAGCGCGGTATCATCAACAACTCAGCGGATGTGCTTAATTTTGAAATTTGAGTCGGCTCAGCGCGACAAAAGCTCTCACGAGCAATTAATCGCAAAAGGAGATGCCATCAATATGCTCCTTACACTGCACACGTTTGGGAAGTGCAATTGCTTTTAAGTGAGAATGCACTCGGCGAAGAGTTTAATTCCGAGAGCTGTGGAAACTTAATGCCGCTTTTCTTCCCCCCACCTAAGTACTCGCGAGCTCGCGCGAGCGCGCTCGGCTGGGCTCTGCCGTCGCCGTGAAACTGCTGAAAAGTCGTAACCTATAGTTAGATATATTTATCTTGAGTCGGTAAAGGAGAATTTTAATTAAAGTTTATATTTCTACGGTTATTCCGAATGATTTTTACGACAGCTGTAGCCGCAATTTATGAATAAATTTTTAGAGTACGATTTTGAATGCTTATTTGCGTTCGAGGAAAGTTCTTTTTTCTCACTTTAAAACGATCGATTCTTCTCGAGAATGTCATAGTGTGACTCAAAACACGTTCTCGCTGAGCGGTAAAAATAAAGTTCGACGGTGCACGAGGTATACCTAACCTTTCCGTTAGCCAATTATTACAGCTGGCGAGAGCTAAATATAGACCGTAACTCGTGCGCAGAGGCTCGTGGGGGCACTGATTGAAAAGAAGAGAAGTAGTCGTGTTTGAGGTCCAGCTGCGTGTAGAGCTCAAGTTAAATCAGTGTTAGAGATATCAGTGCTTACATCTTCGTAACGTGCATATACTGAAATGTTAAAAATAAAAGTTGCAGTGAGAAATAAACCTCTGAAAATTTGTGTAGAATGAAAAATTTTGCGTTTAGAACGAAAACGAAAACGAAAAGTAAATTCAAAGTACTTAAAATTTTGTAGGTTATAAATGTAAACAGTGTATAAATGTAATAGTAAACAGTACGAATTGATCGAACGCTTCGTTCTCAATGTTATATCAGGCAAGTGTTACGTCGACGAGATACGAGCTTATCGATAGTTTACGTTATCTGCGTAACTGATTCTCACTGTTATTAGTCGACTGACAACCGTTGCAGTCGATGTCACTCGCCGAGAAACTTTTGCAGCGTTAGAAAAACTCACTATTGTGTCAAAAATGGTTCTTATAAACAGTGTTCGAATCCCTGGAATACCTCGAAGACTGAAAAAGTATTGGCTAAGGATTTTGATATTTCTCTGCAGTACTTTCTTCGTCGTTCTTTTGCTACTAAAATGGAAGGTACGTAAGTGCAAAAGTTAAATTTCCAACATTTTAACACTTACACTTTCATTGATATTTCTCGCACTATACATACAGTACGATCTGGAGTTAGTACAATTACACGACGCGAGAAAAGTAAACATGAAGAAAGTTCAGAGTATGGCTGAACTATCGAACACAGAATCAAAATTGCACGACACGTGGAGGACGTCGAAAAATGTAAATACAGCGATATTCTCGGCTTATCTGGATGCCAGACCCGAAGTAGTGCTCGAGGAAGTGCCCAATGCCAGCAGAGAAAATTTATGGGCGTTGGTAAATTTTTGAAAATCCGATCCGCAACTACTCAAGAGGCGAATTTTAACGAATCGTTGACATTTCAGGTCAGAATCATTGCAATTTTGGACGTCGATTCCGAGAGCACCCCATTGACCTGCTACTACAAATTTCCCAAAGAAGCACAGTTTGCCAAGTCGCAAAAAGTTTACATGGATTCACCGGCAGTCGGCGTAAGAATCATAGCCAAGATTGAAAATTTCGGGATGCAGTATTCGGCCGCCTTTGTACTCTGTAGACTGATAACAGCAGTCGACGGGAGATTACCGTTGCAAATCACATTTTCGACCAGAAGTGGACAAACTTTGAAAGATGTCAGCAAACAGAGTTACGTCGACGTGCATTACACGACGAGAATCGATAGTCGGGATCAGGATCGATTCATGGCTGCCTGCGTACCGAGTCTGCATCACGACTACGACAAGTACGCGAATCTGATTGAGTTTGTCGAGTTCTACCGGATGATGGGAGTGGAGCACTTCACCTTCTACAACACTTCTGTGACAGAGGAGGTCAGTCGTGTTTTAGCCCACTACGAGAGCGAGGGTCTCGCTACGGTCCTGCAGTGGCAACTTCCTCCGCGTTATCTGTACGAGAGAAATTTAAGGTTGTATACAGTTATGTGGTTTTAAGGTACGAAGCTAATTTTCTGCTGTTGTTGCTAAAAGTTTTGAATTCGAATTGTAGGTACAACGGCATATTTGCTGCGATGAACGACTGCTTGTATAGAAGCACGATGATAGGAGGGTATAAATACGTTATTAATACCGATCTAGATGAATTCATAGTACCGAGAAAGCATATAAGCTTTCATGACATGATGGATTTTTTGGACCCGCCAACGGATGAGATCGAATACGCAAGTTTCATGTTGCGTAACATGTTCTTTTATCTGATGCACGAAGACAGTCCAGTGCCCCAGAACCCCCCAGGTAAAAACTCGACACTATATTTCATCGATTTTAAAGGTATTTGTTGATTCTAAAAAAACATTTTTCCGAAATCAGATATACCGAAATTGTCGCTGCACACCAAAACTACGCGGTTGAGGCGAATCAACCCGGCATACGACCGAAGCAAGTACATCGCCAGGGGGCAAGAAATCGTTGAAATGGGAAATCATCAAGTCTGGCAAACTAAGAAGTACTCGTTAATATTTCAATCAAGTAAGTATTTATTTTTTCTTTAAAAATGAATACACCGATGGACAAAAATTGATGAAATATCTTCTGCTCAGGTTACGGAGAGAAGATAGTCGATCCGGAAATCGCGGGATCCCACCACTATCGATATTGCGAAGTGAACGAATTGGTGTGCTGGCTGAGAGACACGGTCATCGACAACACCGCTCACAGGTACACCAACGAACTAGGAGCTAGAGTTTCGGCTGTGTTGAAAAAGATATTACCAAAAAGTACTCTCTAACAAATGTATTTTTATGATAAGTTTTGGAATTACTTTTGTAATAAAACGTTCGGCGAATAACCGTATATTCGAATCTCACTTCAATCCCCAAATGGTCAAGGGTTCAAGGTTAGCCAAATACACACACCTGTGCAGTCATCCTTCATAAAACGTTAATCCAAACAAAAGCCAACACGCTGAACTCGGCAGTTTGCTGCTGTATCTCTTCCACCCACACACGCATACATGCACGACGCGCAATTAGCCCCAGCCGCACCAACTGCACGCGCCCTCGAGTTAACCCACATTCCAATATACTGCGTAAGAATGTTCCCGTGGCAGAGATTATCATCGCATAAAGGGGCGCGCAGCGGTATACGCAAGCTTAAACGACCCTTAGCTCGACGGCGCACATGAACTACTTTCCGGGAGTAGCTGCTGCTGCCTGGCGGTATGCCAATGCTCGTACGTCGACATGCAAGCAGCGCGTGCAAGGATGATCCTGTCAACCTTATCGCCCACTGCGTCTGTCTTCAGCGCCAAGATCAAGGGGAAATTTTTTGGCCCGGAGATACACGGACGTTTTTCCTCCTGAATCTTTATCGCGAAATAGTAGACGCGAATGACATATGGAAAAAGAAGAAGAACAAGGCTGGAATATTGTCTTGCGTGTATATTACGTCTCGTATTAAAGTGCTCCGCGCGTATAAATCATTCGAAGCTAAAGTTCATGCTAATCTCGGTGAAGGAGACGCTGCACGAGTTTTTCGCCATTCAACTCCTCCGAGCCCGGTCTTGCGTGAATGATGTATCGCAGTGTCTTCTATGGTAATTGGGTACGTGAATGAATTCATTTATGCAAAACGTGAAGAGAAATTGCAATTTCTTGATATACATACGTATACGTGTACCGAGAATGACCCGTTTGGGAGACGCGCTCACGATCGTATATATACATATCGGGAAAAGTGTTTTGTCTGCTTCTATTGTGGTAAAAGTTTTCGGTTTATATCACGTGCCAGAACTCGCGGTTCTCTTATTGGAAATTTCGAGGGAGAGAGAGAGAGAGAGAGAGAGAGAGAGAGAGTCAAGGTTCATTTCGACAAATAAACTTTGCTCTCGCTTGGATCGAAGCTTCGTTTTGGCGAAATAAAATCAAGCTTCAGCTGCGCGCGCGGAAGTGGGTCAAGTTAAAAAGACAACCCGGACTCGGGGAACGACGAAATAAATTACTAATAACCCCGGCTCGCCGAGCAAATACTAACTCGCGAGCGGTCAGGAGTAAACAAGCGGGGAAAAAATTATAATGATAAATTTTCATTTTCGGCAAACAGCCGAAACTCCATGAGAGTCGTCCCAATATTTATCCAGAGTGTAGCAAGCTCGCCTACAAAATCACGAGAAAATAGTCAACTCCATCACTGAGCTTAATGAACAAACTGCACGACATCCTCGAGTCTTCTCGACTTCTACGAGAGCACATTTCTCACAGCCGGCGGCAGCTTCTGGCTAAGGTCAAGACGGTACGGCTGCGTTTACTCAACCAATAATTTCGTATCAAAGTTCGCAAACTCGGGAGAGTATGCACACGCGCGGGGGAGTACGCGACCACCGTATACCGTATAGTCCCCCAACGAAGCTGATTGGAGCTGTAAAGTACACGCGACGACGGCCCAGTGGAGTCTGCTCTCAAGTTGCCGCTGCACTGCACTGTAAACCATGTACACTATATAGCTGTACGCTTTAGGCTCGTAGTTTTATATTTTATTTTGAATTATTCATTCGTAATACGTATACAATATTGACGAGATGAATTTCAACCGATATGGAAACGTATTTGTTAATAACGAAATTAGAATTGGAAAGCGGCCTCGCGCGTTTGTCCTTGTTTAATAAACAGTCCCAATATGTACGTATCGAGTAACCGGATGATATATTTTATTCATTTTCCGATCGCCACGAGAACGAATGAAAACGGGAGTCGTTCGCTCGCGAAACGAACGCGTGTGTATATTTTATTCGATACTATATTCCAATGAATTCGTGTAAACGAGCCTCGACAACGAACTTATCGCGCGCCACAAAGGACCGACATTATTAATCAATTTGACGGCAAAATGTTTCGCTACAACAAAGGTGCGCATACAGGCATCAATCGTTGTGAAATTCACGTTCGCCGCTCAATTTTTAAAACCCATGTCGACGGCAACAAGTGCATCGAGAAGGTAGTTTAAAATTTGAACGAAAAGCCTGCACACTGAAAAATCACGCGGTTATGTAATTATATATACACCGGACGTTTCGACGGAAAGTCACGTGTACAGTGTGGATTTGCATATGCGAACGAACCTCAGCGTTCCCGCGTAACATCGCGCTCCGAATTTCGATTGTTAGTGAAACCAGCCGGCAAATGGGTAATTAGGGCGTGCTTATTATTAATTCCTAAAGCAATCATCCAAAACGTTTTAACGATCGATGCTTCCGGCAAAAGCGTTTGATTCCGCGTTGAAAAATTAGCGGTATAATTCTGATGAACTGCGAAATTATTCATCGAGTATTATATGGTAAAAACTTTCACACATACACATCAACTTCAACTTCATATATGTATATATGGATATTCGTACCTTGCGAGTAAATTGGAAATTCCCCGTCACTGTGGCTGTGCGTTAGCATTCCTGCGGAGTAGAACTGCCACAGGACTGATTTCCGTCGTTCCTCCGTCGTCGTCTCTTCCCACGAATGTTGGATCCGCGAACTCTGGCAGCGACACTTACTACACGATGCTGAGCTTCGCTCGATCAACCGAACCAATTATATTATGCGCTTTTTTTTCGCCTTTCTTCCTTATATCTCACCCCCGACTTTCCCGGGTTTATATTTCGGCGTCGCGATGACTATGATTCATCGGAAACCTTCCGAGAGGAGTAGACGACGGCCATTAATTATTCGAATGTAGCAACAGTCGATCCGTCACCGGAGTAGTAGCAGCATCCGCGGTGTTTTTCTCCTTTCGGTCCTTGCAGCGCTCTTTTCATAAATCACTGCAGCGACGCGCGTTATATATATTTTTTTTAATCCGTCAGCTTTCTTTTTTCAACTCCATCGTCAGCGTTTTATATACGTAGGGTTGATGCGCGCGTCCTTTTAGCGATGCGTGTATTCACCTCCTCCCCCTCTTGGGTGTGCTAAAACGGAACTGTAAATCAATCGGCGTCGACGCAAGGGCTGCCGTCGTTATTACTTTTCTCTCATCATCAATAATTTTTTAGTTTCTCTTTTAACGAGCCGCCGCTTGTATATGAACGTCCCGTGGATATCGCTGGGCTGCTATACGCGTTGATTTATTTTATAACGCGGCGATAAAGGAGGACATCATTCATTTGCGACGTGAGCTGTAATCTTATATAGCGACGGATTTGACGGTTTTAAAAAAAGTATACGAGCCGGCAATTTAAGGAGCAAAGCGTTTTATACTGCGGCGTTAAGTGAATTCTCTGAGAAAGTCTTCTTTTATAGTTGTGCTCAAATCGACGCTTTTTTTCAATGGACGTCAACGCCTCTAATTAAAAAATGAGCATCGCAGAATCGAGTTTTTTAAAAGCAGGCTGCATTGCAATTTTCTCTGAAAAACAAGCTCTCTCGCGGACGAACAGCGTTATACTAAAAGTATGACGCAATTTCGCTGCAGCCTTTATTGCATTGCTTGCGCCGCACCGAAAGAGAGGAATAATACTGTTATCGCGAACGCAATTATCATCCCCTGACTTTGGCTACTTAACGAAGCCGATGCATTTTATACAAAGGCGTGGGTATACGTTATACACAATGCGTTATGCAGTTTCAATCTCATTACGTACCTCGTATCAATAAGCCATCGTCGTTAAAGCAAAAAAAGTAAATGAATTCTTCGGTGGAAAAAAAAAGGGTAAATAAAAAACTCGACGGTCCATGAATATTTCCGCGTCCGTTTCGCAAAAATTGCGCTCCGGAAAATACTCTCTCGCGCGGCTTGGAAAAAAGTGCCTCAGCTAGAGAGACGCTGATTCGCGTTGGGTCACCGATTGATTGGCCCGGGCCCAATAAATGGTTCAGAAAACAAAGCCATCCCGCGCGCGTGTTTGCGCGCTCATATATGCGTGGTACCGCCGCGTAAGCGGCTTATGAATGTTGCATGCGGAGGTGCGAGGGAATTAGGGGGACTTTTTTTTAGAATCGACGGTTATTATTGCGAATGAAATTTATTCTGGAAAAGCAATCCAAAGTTACTTATGAAAATTTTTCTTTGAACCCTCGCAGAACTTGGAAAATCCAAGTAATTCACTTTCCTCTTTGGTATCGACAATCGATCGACGAGATAGCGAGTGCTTCGTGACACGCTTATTACCAAAAGTGAGGACTCGGCGAATTTTTAATATCGAATCACTTGTTAGAGCGACCGGAACGATAATCTTCCATAATTAAGTACGAGCGCAAGTATAAGGAGGGAAAAGTGCTGATGAACGATGACGGGGATGGATGTCAAGAGCTGCTTTAGCCTGGATATACAGTTGGCTTTTGTCAGCGAGGGTCTCTGACTCTTTTTTCCTTCGGAATTGCGGAACGCGTTGTAAATATTTATGGGAGGATATCATCGCGGTAAACAACGACGCGTTACAGATAACGATTTTCCTCTATCAAAGCGATAGCTGTTGATCTTGCAAAAATTCTCGATCTAGGCGAGGATTAGAACGAGGTCGGAGTTAAAAACAAAAATTTGCTCTTATTGTCCCTCAGCTAATTATAAATTCGAGATAGCGTGCTTTTTAATTCAGAACCTCTCGCGCGCATTTTGTACCAAAATTAAATTTTCGTAGAGAGAAAAACACTGGTTTCTCGTGGAAAAGTGAAAATCGCGCGATAAAACAACGCGCGCGACTTTATCGCGTGCATTAATCCTCCCGGCACAGTGTACAAGCAGAATAGATGCGACCAGGAAGCATAGCTATAGCGCATGCAGTGCTTGCATATACGGCCTGTATTTATGCGATGGCTCGCGTGCGGACAAGGCTGTGTGTTTAAACGAGCGGCTCTGGAAATATAAAGGCTATCTCAGGGCGCTTTTCCATCTTGAGGAAAAACGCGCGTCGTTATGAGCGAGTGTATGGGAGAACGCGAGGAAGAGATTTATGCTGGGCTGATGATGGATGCCGGGTGTTTCACCACTTGTTACTCTCTCCGGCTCGCTTGCGGCCTCTGATGTACATTTGAATGCGTAAGTGCGGGGAGATATCAAGAAGAGATTAGGGGATGTACTGCAAAACGTTAGAGTAAAATAAAATGTTTCTCGTCGATCTGAGAATTGTTGGATAAAGATGACGGGATGCAGAGACGACGCCGGAGGTATCCGTAATCACCGGTGAGGGAAACTCCCGCGTCTATTCACGTACACACAGTTGAGCACGTGATTTCACGTTGCGTGACTGCGGCTCATCTTTTCCTCGCTCTTCTTTGACGCGCTTCCTCTCTCTCTCTCTCTCTCTTCTCGTCTAATGCTCGCGCGCAGTTTTATCAGGAAAATTGCCTTTCTGCTGTAGATTTAAACGAGCGGCGAAGAAGCCAGAGTCGCTTTTATTATTGTGCAGTTCTCTCTTTTTTCCCTCTCGCGCCGCACTTTGCTGCCGTCGTTCAATTTGTTCGCGAAGGGTATTACGGTTGATGCGTTGATATCGAGCAACGGGTTTGCCATTGTATGCTTATCGGCGTGGATTTTGCTATGTTATACTTGGCTATTAGTTTGCTGATTATGGCCTGGGGAATCGCGTTTGTTTGCGAGTATATGCGCGTACATTTACTGTTGTTTATAATTATAAGGAAATCGTGTGCGATGTGGTGGATTCATCGCTAAGTAATGAGAATACGCATATTAATCGAGAATCGAGTGCAAGGCAGAAATATTCGCTTTTCATCAAAAATTGAATGTATTGCGTTTTACGTTAATTTATTAACACGTCGGTATATTCAGCGGCCGAGCAAAAAGCCCGTGTATAACGCGTTCGTATCAAAAGGAATAATTACGCTGAAAGGAAAAACGCGGCTGGAGATGAAAATAACAAAATTCTGTTGTTTCCATAAAACTTCTGCCTTTGTTTCTGACATTTAAAACGCGTCTTTGCAGCTGGCAACGTTGCGTATACTTTTCAAGCCGTCGCGACGCAGCGAGCATAAATAATTCTTTTAGAAATACCTCGAGCATATGCCTCTCTCACATAATTAAAGAACCTCATCTCTCCTTTCTCGAGTCTATATTTATACGGGAATAATCCGGTCTTTTAGAGAATAAAAGCCGCGTATACATCGCGGAATAATACGTAATACATGCAGGCGTATAGATGCCGGGAGATAACAATACCCCCACGACAACATCGATGATGAGAGAGAGTAATAACGGCGATAACGTTCGATCACACACACACACACACACATACACACACATTGCAGACGCCTATCAAGCCATTGTAATTAGGTTATTGTTGCGCGAGTAGATGGACTATCTCTGGCAAATCCGACGCTAATTATACAGAGAACTCGTCTACCTCTTGAAACGCGAAAACTCGGCCGAAAATCCAATCAAGAGAGCGTCGATAGACATTATCATAATTGAATCGAGTTCCCAGCTCGGTAACAATATCATAAAACGATAACACAAGAGTCACGCGCGTCGAGTGCCGTGTCCCGTAATTAGACCACCCCACGCGTGTACAAGTGCTCTGCTATTTCCATCGGCGCGACAAACGACAACGTCACACCCCTTGGGCTTGAAACTTGACAAAATATCCCTCTCACTCACGACCACACTATTTTGTATACTACGACATGTCACAATCGACGTACCGTATAGAGCTGTGTATTTATAAGAAACTTTGGTATTATCACACGATGATCGGCAGTGAGTCAATAAGCCATCGAGCGTGAAAAAGGATGGTTCTCCAAAGAAAGTGTACACACGCGACCGCCGCGGCGCGCGCGGATCCTCGACTACTGATGCAGCCACTCCTCTCGTTTGCTCTGTGTCTCTCCCTCGCGTGCCTATATATCGGCCAGCAGCAGCAGCAGCAGCGGGAAAAGCGCGCGCGCTTCGCAAACTGAGAGAGAGGGCGCAAGCGCGTGTGCTGCGAGTGTATATACGAGTATAAGCGAAAGCGAGGGAGAGAAGGACTTCGTCCAGGACGGCTCACGCTCGCACTACTGGGACGCGAGGCGGGCCGGGAGCTGCTCCTACTCTATACCCTCTGGGAGCGTGCGCGAAGCTGCGCTGCTCCATATAACTCGGTAGTGAGAACGAGAGGGAGGCTATATATGCGTTTGCAATTTTTGAGGGCTCGCTTTTTGAATGAACGCGGCGGCGGTGGCGACTGTGTTTTCGTTTTGATCTACTGTAATTAGGTCTCGAATGTATTATGCAGAGGTCGTCTCCCGCCGCATCGTCTTGCTCAAAAGCCAGTCCGTACACACGTTGGTAGAGTGGAGGGGAGAAAGGCTTGAGGGAAAATCGCAAGTGTGGGTGCAACGTTTCTCGGGCCGTCTTTGTCTGTTGATAGTCCCACCCCCTGCCTTCGCTGACCTGCTTATGTTTGGACGTGTCCTCTCTCGCTCGGTCGGATTTCCCTCGCACCAAGGAGCTTAATGACTGTTGTGTGTCCGATCTCTTTCCGTTGTTTACAAACAGGATACTCTATATCGATGCGCACGGGCGCAGTGGATTCTTTTTTTCGATCCCCAACAATTTGTTGCTGCAAAGACCTACAAATAGCGCACGGACCAGTATATACGCGCGTTACTCGCATTGTTTTATTGAGTTATTTTTAAAAGCATCCATTCCGGCTTTTGTATACATTTCCGATGCACGCACAGCACGGAGCCTTTCAAATCCCGAGCGCGTAACTGGTTTATCGAATAATTTTGATCATATATCCCCGACGTGGACGCCGGGAAAATAACATGGATGTCTGTTTATTTTTCGAGAGAGAGAGAGAGAGAGAGAGGAGCGTAACGCGCGGGCTTACGCAACGTCGCTGATGTCGGTAATTTATTCAAAACGCGCGCTTCGCTTGCGCGCGATTGAATTTTCGCGAAATGGAGTCGAAACCATATAAACAACGCGATTTTATTTGCATTGTGCGCATTCTTGCAAGGCAAACTATAGACGCGCGTTTTATCGTCGCGCGATAAGGATTTTTCCACAGCTACGTTATCTTCGCTATAGGATTTGAAAAAAAATCTAATCTGATGCTCGTACGAGGATTTTTAAAAAGTTTTGTACAAACTGAAACTACACCTTTACACTTTTTACAAAAGATTTCAAATTAATTCTCAATTAGGCCCGTGTGCCACCCCTTACAATCTAAACCAGTTACTCCTTAAAACTTTCTAATTGGAGCCGCGCACTCGTACAAGACTCTAAACTCTCCTCCTCCATCATCTCCGGCAAAACTGATCCTTCGCGGAAAATCTCTCGCCGTATAACACGAGCATACAAAATCAGTTCTCGATGCATATACACCCGAACTCGTATAATACAGCTCCGCGCGTCCGGAATCCGAAAATCTCTTCCTCCGCATTACAGCAGCTAGCGGCGCATGCAAAATGCACGAGAACGAGACATTCGAAAATTCGCGTTCAGACCACGATCCAGCCGGCTAAAGTGCGCGGAAAGATTTGAATGACCCAGTTTTCAGACAGCGAAGCCGGTCTATCGTAACGGAAGATCCCATCTTGCGGCCGAGGCTCCTCTCGTCGGATGAAAGTCGAGAGTGTCGGGCCGTCATCAGCGATGCGATAAGGGTGCGTCTTCGCGGCCTGTATATTATATACTGTGCATTATACAGTGTAGTATCGATCGATTTTTTTTTTTTTTACTTGATTGTGATCATAAAAATCTCTCTTCATCAATCGAAGCATATCAAGTTCCTTGAGAGCATAACTCTTATACTCTCGGGAAAATTTACGGGTCGCTCGTAAAAGTCGGGAAGTTTGACAAAAACCGCGAGAAAGCAAGACTTCCTCTGGTCTCAAGGTTCGGGCAAGAGAAAAAGTTGCGAGAATTTTCTAGGTCTCGAGCAAGGTCGACGGGAAAAGGAAGTCGCCGGCGCTTAATTTACGGCCATATACTTCGACGCTCTCGCGGAGAACCCGATGTTTATGTAGCTATAAGTGCGCGCTATGAATTCGATTTTGACCTTTCGAATCGATTTTTCGGGAGGAAATCGCTCAAGTGAACGCTGCCGTAAAAACGTGCGAGAATTTTCTCGGTATTACGCCGCTGAAAGCGTTTGCATTTGAATCGATAAACTGTCAAGCCGAGCTTTCGCATATATACATTGGGGATGAAATATAGAATTTAACTTTTGATGTACTCACCGATATCACCATTACTGAGTGGCTTGTCAATTTCTTGTAAAATACTGTCGTCGCTCGTCACATCCTTTCCTAAATCTTCAGCGTTGTCTGTTAAACAGAAAAACGATCGTTTAGTAAAAACTTTATTTTATGCAGTGAATATTATTTATGTACTTGTTTCGGGTTGTTGAAGGAAGTACAAAGATTTTCTCTGAGAAAGCGATTTTATTTTAAAATTTAAGACGATAAATAAGTACAAAATGTTTGCTGTACAAATCATCGATAACGTTACTCGTATAGTTTCATAGAAAAATACATATTTTTTAATTACAATAGAACAAATCCATGGGATTAACGAATTTTCGTAGACATATCAGCCTTTCGATACTATAGTATAAAAGTACGCTTCAATCTAACTCGCGTTTCGATATCTTAAACTAACAAATCGTAGAATTATAACTTATTACTCAACATGTTTCATAGCGTTTTATCATTAACTCTTATTCACAAAATCGAGTACCTGGTAATAGTATACTATACATACGTAGTACGTAGTATACTTTAGTGAAAAATAACATTTAAAGATCTTCTATATCGTCATTCGAGACAGTCTGCAAAACATTACTTCGCAATAAATATATAGTTCGTGAATTTACATAACTATTTACAAAGTATCAATTTTCGAAGCTGTCTAACATGGAGAGGAATTGATATAAAAATAGCTGCTCAAGATTTTTCAAATGATAAAGCCTCCTGCAAGTTTCTTCGACTCCTTGTATCCAGCTTTTTACTGATTTCTTCTCTGAGTTCATCTGGAAGCCCTAAAAGACTTGGACTGGCTACGCCTAGTACTATCAAAATTTCTGCTTTTAAAGGTGCCAGAAGATTGTTCTTAAACCTGTTATTAAACGTTATTATAATTGATATTAGATCTACATATTCATAGTCATACCAGTCATAATTTACACTCATTACGTACTTCATAGCTAATTCCTTGAGATGCCAGAATTTTCCCAGTTCTTTACTGTGCATATTTACATATTTTGTAACGTTGACTGCAATGGATCTGGCTTTAATTTTTTTACAATCTTCCTTGGGCATCAAATTGAGAACCATCCAATCACCCATGGGAATAGCGATAAGTCTAATTCCAACATCAGGCTTGTTGTAGTGTAAAAAGTCTACTTCATAAGTATTTTCACCTTCACGTTTCCAACTAGGTGGAATGGTAGTCCACTCTGTACTCCAAGTTCTAGAAAAGACAATTATTGTTATAAGGTTTGACAAACTTTACAAATAATAAAGAACAGAAGAGCATTATTTTGTCTTTAAAACGTACTTTGTGTCTTCACTGTAGAGGCACATTACACGGTATCCATCTTCTGCCATAATTGTAATAAAAAATGCCATGATATGGTCATATTTGTCGGCATCGACTGACAGTTTATCAACAGTATTTGCCAGAATCGGTGCCAAAGCTATGACATTGCTGTCTTCAGCAAAATATGGTGTTGACATTTTGTCAGCATAAACATAACCTATGTCGACTTTTCTCTCTCCCCAATATTCTATCTCAGCTTCTTTTTACTATCTGACGCTACCAACAAATGGGATTAATATACACAGTTGTTCTTCACTCACAAGTATTTTAGAATAATTATTGCTTCACTCGAACGTTATAAACGGTCTTGTCCTTCAATACATGTAAGAACTATCGGCAACAAACGCAGCTTCGAATGACCGACACAAATGAAAACAATCCTCCGTAGACGAGCGCCTAGCGTCATCTGTTGAACCGTTGCGCAACTATAGCATAATCGCAGAGCACCTAGTGGGAAATGTCAAATTTGACACTTCGAAACTTATCGTCAGCTGTTTGTAAACATAATTGTTGTAAACACACAATTAGCAGAGCGCAGCTGATAGCCGTGTATTAAATTAATATCAGTAATTTAACTATATGACTTCAGATTGCATGGAAATGCGTTTGTTTTGAACTTGCATAAATGAGATTTCTATGCAAACTGACCAACTGAGCCAACGAAATTTTTGTATATCGGAAAAACTTTTGGCGAGGCAAAACTAACACAGGACGATTCAAACTTTTTTCATTTCGCGCCACTCAGATAAACTGCTTCATCGCCGTCGCTGTTTGTTTAAATTATTTACAAACTTTTTATTTTATTTTCTATCGGATAAAGAGTAGATTGATAACGTACGATAAACAAATAGAACAGATTACGCTCGAAAATACGAAATATCTCTCGCGATAGCACACGGACTTCAACTATATCGTCAAAGTCACGTCCGCGTGATTTCTCCAAAATACAATAAAATCATTGAAGCCGCACACATGCGGTGATGTCCCAGGGCACACGCATAATATCTTATCGTCAATCTCTCGCAGATAAATCAGCCTCTCCCCGAGAGTTTAACACACACGCTCGCTATATATACGCGAAGGTAGTAAGCGCGCGCGCCTATATACCCATACACAAAAGCAGCGAGAGCGAGAGATATTAGCTCGGCGAGTCCCGGCATTCTTCGCCTCCGCCGTCGAATCCCTTTTTTATTCAAACGCGCGCCGCTCACATGCTCGCTCAAGTCGTACGCGGAGAAAGTTACGGAAGGTGGAAATATGCAAATTTACGCGCAAGCTCCAGCCGATTTTACAGTTAGCTCTATCGTGTGTGCGAGCATGTTTTATACGTGGGCATAATGCGCGTTGTTTTGCGGCAAATGAGAAACGATGACGACGATATTCAATCGATAGCTTATCGACGAGTATATACACACTTATGCATTGGATCTAGTTCTCGGGTAGGTGCGAAAGTTTACACGACATTGTCCGGTCGAAAGATATGAAGTTTTGACTGTCCGATCGATCCATTGAACTTTGATTTTCGAGCCGTTTGAATGAAACAGCTGATTCTCAGTGCGATAGGTTTTCTCTCGTAGTTAGAAATTTACGGCAATGTATTACACTTATAAACGCGAAAAAAACAACTTCCTTTTGGGATAGCGCGCTCGTGAGTATACGCCGTCGAATAAATTCAAGATCAAATCGATTCCAGCGGAGAATCACGCACGTAGTCTCTCTCGATTCTGACTCACAGGCACACACCGGATCCTTTACCTGCTGCTCTATAGTCCCCCACACACGCACTTCTCTCTCTCTCTCTGAACTGAAAAGAAAAAAATCTCACCTCTACACTTTCCTGCGCAAGTATACACGCATATAACCTAAAAGCGCAACGAACTGTGTCCTTTGCCCATATAGTCATACACCATAATCCAGCGTAAAAAAGCCGCCACACACACCATAAACAATACGCGCGCGCTCGCGAGGCCGTAAAAAATCGGCGGAGGTTCTCGACTCTCCCCCGAAGGCCAGCTCTTTCTCTCTCTTCAACGCACATATATACATGCGAGCGTCGTTGCTCCGCACACGCGTTTTATCAAAGAGAATCCTTTGATACCTTCTACCCGGTAAAGTGTACACAGATCTCCATCGAGCACACACTTCCACTTGTTGCCTTCTCTCTCGGCGTGGCGCACACACAGGCACACACACACACCAGACACGTCTATATAGTACTACCTGTTGCAGCAGGAGGAGTATCGGCGATCGGCTCCAGGGGTTCCTCGTCCTCGGGCGTCCTCTCGACGGCGGTTGAAGTTTGATCCTCCGGCGGGCTGGACTCATCATTGGTAGCACAACACTCCGCGGTATTATTGGACTCGGCTTCGGCCATTTTTCGAGGTTAACCGAACGGCTGCTGCTGGGACACGTTCGCGCGCGGCGCCCCGGACGCTCGGCTGTAGACACATTCGAATTCGCCGACTAAGTACGCTCGCTCTCTCGCGTCGTTTTTTTTTTTTTTTTGCTTCCTCGCAGCTCGTTCGCTCGCGCGCGCGGTTCTGACTGTTATCTCGAGCGCCGCCGTCGCCGATCTCTCACGAGCAAAGGACTGGACTCGGTTCGGTAAGCCCGCTGCTGCTGCAGTGGTGAGATTCGTTTGGAGAATGGGATGGTAATCTGTGTAGAGACAGCGAGGAGACGACCGTTGGGAACGAGGACTCGGATGAGAGATTTCGTTCTTGACGCTCGCTGCTCTGGAGAGTTGGCGGTAAGGTAGTGCGCGACAGTTGGCAAGTGTACCGGGAAAGAGAGAGATGGCGGCAGCCGGTGGATCTTGGAGGTGCTGCCATCGCACGTTTCTCGAAAGAGACGTACACCGGGAGTCAGCAGTTGCGGAGTGTTTGTTTTGTCGCTGCCTTTTGAAGGATTTCGCCGGCGCCGGACCATCATATTGGAAGATATCGACGCGAAGGTAGGATTCATGATTTATGCATGAGTGGATGTATTTTGATGCGGTTTGAGGAGGATATCCTTTGTGAGCCGCCAAGATGGCGGCGATTCTATACTGGCGAAATTCGAGTGTTTGGAGCATTTCACGACACAAAGAATTTATTAGCCTGATGTATGAACATGACGTTTTTGGTATAGTAAAAGTGCGATTTAGACACGAAACCCCAAACGTTCTCAGCTCAGTCCTTTTTTTGCATTCCAATCAACGAGAGCAGCTCCTTCGACTCTCCCGTGCAAGTCAGAACCAGTTCGCGGCATCGGTAGAACGTCCAATTCGTTCGATCCCCTGAAATCACAAAATCGCGCATTATAGAACGAAAACTCATTTTCCCCCGACATTTCTGAAACTCCGAGTGAGCCACGCAGCACACACACAATGTCGACCAATCGAGCTAACGGCGTATCCGCGTCGGAATTTCGGCTGCCAACTGCAGCGGCATATCGTCGTCTGAGGATTTTCTCGAGACGCCGGCTATTAGAAGCAGTATATATCTACAGCCGAGCTGCGCGAGGAGTTTCTCGGAAGTAACCGAAAAGTTTCGAACGGAAGAAAGTTGTCACGGCGATTTTTCGCGCTAATGGTGTCGTTTGCGGAGGGAGAGACGTCCGAGGCTGCGAAAGTTTACGGGAATAAGGTGAGCTGTCAGTCGAGTTGTTTATGAATTTTTCTGTTGTAAATTCTGCAGCTTACACGTATAGTTGTAAAATAATAAATGTGGGCTCCTTTTGCAACTAGTTAAAAGTTTCTTCGATAATCGACTTATTCATCCGTGGCCGTTCGAATTTTTCACCCACGACTGCCGCATATATATATATATATATATATATATATATATATACGACTCCCGCGTCTCATCTTCTCGAGAATCATACCCTCTCGCACGTGTGCGCAGACACACACAGACGTATAGGCGCAATGAATCATGCATGAAATAACATCGTCATCTTGTGTGTGTGTGTGTGTATATAACTCTCGAAACTTTTCAAGAGGGAAGCTCTCGTGTGAATTCAAATTGACGCGAGCGCCGAGTGACAATTATGCAAAGCGAATATGCTCGCGCTTTTCAATTTATTTTTCAATTTGCGAGCTCGCGTGGAGCTCGAGGTGTTTTTCACTGTTATATCAAACTTTGTACTTTTCGCTCTAATTTTCAATAACTCCATACGACACACACCGGCCCGAAATCACAGCAACATCAACACGAGCCATTAACGAATACACGTCCTCGTTATACAGCGGATTTAAATATTAAACATCCACGGTCAATAAACCATCAGAAACTGGCATATCACCCCACTCTCATACAGTATACATCGCGGAGGTGCGCATGTCGGCCTCGTTAAACCGCTTACCGGCTAAGTAGATACGTCCCGTCGAGTAAGCCACTGAATGATGATGCGCATCTCGACGAATTGCCGACTGTTAGGCCCGGGCCTGCTGCTCTGCTTTAATCTGCACACGTCCTCGCGTCGACCGTAATCCGGCGCGCGCGGATCGATGTGCCCCCCCCCCCCCCCAAAACTAGAGCGAGCTGCTCCGGGCTTTTTTTTTGCGGCGCATCGCGTTTTCGTCAGAAACTTGAAATAGAGCAGTTATCCCGCCGTGAAAGGGTGATAGATGTGTGTATAGGAAAGAGTTTGGGTGTGAATTTATACGCGAGCTTACTTTCGAAGTTTACGGAATTTTTTCCTCAGCTCGCCCGTCGAGCAGTGCAGAGTCTTCTTCTTGTTATTCCTCTCAAGAGCTGCATTCGATCTGTCTTCATTACGGGGCAAACAAGCGGCAGCTTCGTCCGGATCGGTGGCGGCGTCGGTGCTCGTTTTTTCCTCATTAGCGAGAGAATACACTGGCGGCGGCATTATGGTTTCTATCGCCCGGCAATTTTCATCCCGAGAAAGCTTGAGTATCATTTTTTTTTTTTTTTATTATTACGAGATGGAAATACTTATATACTCTGTTCGAAAGAAAGAGGGAAAAGCAAATCTCGAACCTGCGACATCTGGATTTTCGCGGAAACGTGATTATCTCGCATCTCAACAAAGGCGGATCTCAGAGTCTTATCCAACGTTTCGCCTTGTTCGGAGTGACTATCCGAGTAAAGCAGCGCGACTTTGACGGGTTCGAGCTTGTGCAAATTCGCCCTGAGATCGGCGATTCTTTTCGTTGTTTGTTCGCAGGCGGACTCCTTTGTTATCTGATGCATTCGCAAATGAGATGTCACGTTTATTTGAATTTCAAGCGGTGGAATTTTTATCAGTTCTTCGCTGATGTTTGTTTTCAAGTAACGCGCATGTATAATGAAATTGTTTCCCGTCGGGGATTTGTTATTTACAGTACACGTTATCATTTTCTATTTGAGTAATCCGGCTTTTCTCGATTCGGCTCGCGAACAAAGTTCCGAGCTTCAAAAGCTCGGCAAATAAGGTCACATTCAAGAAGCTTTTTGTGCTGGAAATAAATGCTCGCGCGCGCGCGCGCGGTTGAGTCGAACTTTAAGAGCGCATTCTTTTGCGGGATTACTTAAAACGTGGAAAAAGCGGCAGCGGCTCTCTCTCTCTCTCTCTCTCTCTCTCTCTTTCAAATCCGCAGAACAAAGTTTTTGATACGCGAAGAGCTTTTTTTTCGAATATTCCGCGGGCATTGTAAAAATTATTCATCCTAGTCTGGCAACTAACTTCTTTCAATTTTCTCCGCGTCTTGTAGCCTCGGTATACAGCCTGAATAGTGGTAGCGGCTTCCTCTTCGGATTTTGAAGAGTCACTTCTTTCGCCGGAACGTCCCGAGCTTGGCAATTTTCTCGGTGAATTGCTCAAAGAGGAGCTCAGGCTTTGCCTCGAATACAAATATTTTGATCCTGGCTTGAGGACACTGTCGCGACGTTGTTTCGGAAGCTGTGGAAAGTCAACGATTTTCTGGGTTGGCGTAATTTGTAAAAATCATGACCGATGATAAATGTGAGAGAAAAGCTCTTTGCACCTTTGATTTAATGTCGGGAAGACTATTTTTTTCCGTCTCTCGTCGACAGGCAGTTCTAACGAGTTTAATGGGAAATTCTCCGCCACCAGTAAATCTCTTCACGCAACACGTATTCATCCCTGATTTACTACACTTCGTAACGTCTTCAGTTACCTGGAATAATACAAGAATGATGGCGTGTAAAATTTATTTTTCAACCTCGAGGCGAGAGCTTATGTGTGTTGTAAGTGCAATCGTAGTATCAAGTAAAATTGAAAAATTATGTCGTATACACTTGATATACGTATAACAAGTGACATAAACTCTGACCTCGATTTTTTTTTCTCTTTTCGTTCAATGAATAATGATCTGTGAAAACGCCACTTACAGACACGCAGCTGTACCCCGAGATTCATCTCTCGCTGAAAGAACGCAATGAGAAACCTGACGTTCCTAGAACGTATTCGTCCATTAATCCGGTTGAAAAATTCGAAAAGCTGCGAGCTTCAAGAAGAAAACTTACCACATTTACGCTTCAACAGTTTTGATTAAAAAAAAAATTGCAAGTAAAAATATCCTCGATGCTTGAAAAGCCTTTTATAATTTTTCCACAGCATAGCATACAAAATATTCACACTCTGTACAATTTGACGTTTCGTACAAGATTTTGGCACACGATACAATTTACACATCTCGTCGCGGACGGATGCACATTGCTTTAATTTTTCGGCCTCGCGAAGCCGTTGCTCGGCTTACTCACCGGCTTGGCGCCGTTTCTACCCATGCTATTGAGATATTGGCCGAGAACCTCCGGTGGCATCATCATGCAGGGTGGTACCGCGTGTGGCACGTTATTACCCGACGCGTCTGTCGTTGTCGAGTGCTTCGATGGCCTCGAATTGCTCGCTGAATCGGAGAGAAAGTCATGATTAGTTCTCGATCGTCGATATCGATGTTTCCAAGGATCTTCCACCTTCCCCCCCCCCTCGACATCACGTGTGTCTTATTGATCTGATGGTAGGATTAGTTCTCAACTTACGGGATGACGAGTTCTCCCCGACTTTTAAATTCTGATGATTGATACGGGCTCTCGCTGGCGGCGTCGACTGCTGGGACGAGGAGTCCTCCTTTGGAGGTGAGCTTGGAGGCGAGGGTTTTTCTTGAGACTTTTTGTTTTTCAGCTCGGAAATTTTCGTCTTTTGATACTCTTCCAGATAGAGGAGAAACTCTTTGTAGGTGACGTAGTTCTGAAATATGGATCATCGGTATATAGACTGTGCATAATCGAGCGCAAGAGAGAGGCGGGGGTTAGGCTTTGATGAAGCGAAAATCGATGTCGATTAAATTTGTTATTTCGTATTTAGAGCTCGAAATGAAGTACCTTATCTTCGCCAGCCCAATTCCGATTAGTCGGCTCCGTTAATCCAAGCTGATCGATCCAGTGGTAATAATCTTCCGTTTGATTGCCGCACCAGTATTTGATGATAACGAAGCTAGAAATACACGGCGCTTTTAATACGCAAATTAACGCCCGAATATTATTCGGCCCCGAAATGATCATTATGCAAAGAGCCATTTATCAGGCTGATGAGATACTAATAAAGTCACTCTCGCGTCGTTTCGACGAGAGCATATTTTATACATCAATATAAATGCATGCGATATTTACGCTAAACCGTCGTCGACCATTTTCTGAATCTCTGGATAGGACATGAGCTCCATGAATTCCGGATTCTCCGGATTTCGCTTGACGTCAACCAGTTGCCAAGGCGCGATTAAGCCAAATCTGACGCATTTCATGACGTCCAGCAAGTACGGCTTTCGGCCCTCCCAATCGTGCATGAGCCACCTCACAGCAGACATGAGGACCTCCATCTCGCTGAAAGAAAATTTGATGTACCTTCCGACTCTTTGTTATTATCATCGAGTTGCTTACCTGTTGACGGATATGTAGTTCGACCTAAGCAGGAGACAGAGCTCCTCAACGGCCAGCTCGAGAAAGTCCTTGGAGCTGACGAGCATGAGGAAGAATTTCATGATCCTCGGCACCATTAGCTCCATGACCGCGGTATTGCCTATTTTTCGGGCTTCCAAGTAGAGCAGGAATGCCGTGTCCTCGGAGAAGAGCTCGTCGTTGTCGATGAATGCCCAGCATTGCTCCTCCAATTCTTTTCCGCAACGGGGAATGTCGGTTGTATTAAATAAAAAAGCAGAGCTCTCGCGTAGAAAACGTCAAGTAAAATAGTCAAACCTTTGATGCCAAGGTGCTGCGCGGCCAGAAAGATCTCGAGAATATTGTCGCGCCTGAGCAGATGGCAGCTCTCGGTCGTCGGGCTTATCATCCAGTCGTAGATAATGGAGAAGGCTCTCGAGGTCACGCTGTTCTGCATTTCGTACTTATGTGTGATTGCGCGCTCGTATATTTCCCCGAGGAAATCATATTTGCCGCGAATGAAGCAAGCAAAGCATCACGATTGGGAATGTCGTCGGGAATTGCGCAACCACAACAGAAGAGTATTATATAGGCAACGGTGTAAAAATCAGAGCCTCGCGCTCTCCTGAACTTTCATCGGAGAAAAAAAAGGGTCTCCGTCTTCCTTCCGTCGACCGGAGGCAATCATTAAGGCGCTACTCGCACTTTATTCGAGGGGTCCATTCAGCCCGAGTCAAATATAGCCTGGGGGGGATATCGCGAGAAAAACGAGTCCAAGGTCAGACGAGTGGAGAGCGGAATAAAAAAAAGGGGAAGAAAGAGAGAGGGACTCGGGCCAAGAGGCTCGCGCGCGGTGGGATATGCTGACAGAGGAAATTGGGGTCGACTCCGCTCGCGGACGAGAGAGAGAGAGAGAGAAGAGGCCACTCCTGGCTGTACCGCACTCTCTCTCCCTCTCCCTCTCGCGTGTATTAGACGAAAGGGCTTTGTTTGAGGTTTGTTTATTATTCCCGCTAGGAGTCTCGTTTTATCTCCAAGTGCGCGACTTTTTTTCCTTCTCTGCTGGGACGGCCTCGTTGTCGACTTCTTACACTCCTCTTTGTGTCTCGTCGTGACACTGCGGTCGCGCGGTGTTTTTTGCGTTTCGACGCTACTCTCGAGTGATGTTTTACACGGTAAATGAAGGCCGTTGCCGTGTACTTCTGAAGTGGTTACGCGGGGTAGTTTTTTTTTGTTCTCGCTCAAAATTGAAAAAAAAAGGGGGACGCGAACGGGTGACGGATGAAAATCGCGTAAATGCAGCGGAAAATACGATCGAGCGAAGGAATAAATAACGCGCTTTTACGATTTTCCGGCGACGCGGCGTGCGAAGAAATTCTCGAAAGCGGATAAAATATCGATAGCCGGCTCCGGGAAAAAGCGCCACGCTTGATGGATTGATTTACGATTCGCAATAATAGCTTTCGTTTGTCGAGTTTATTTTCTTATTCGGCCGTGGCACTCGAAAATATTTTCGAAAATTCGCTCGAAAGAGATTACGGAAAGCTTTTACCGATCGCGACCAACAAAGAAGTTTATCCGCGGAAATTCAGACCGTATACAGCTGCGTGTATGGATTTTATCGAGCCATCTAATGGAATGTAAGAGTTTAGATGGATGGGGACTCACCCCGGCGAGGTCGATCTCTTTGACGTTTTTATCGTCGAAGAACGTGCTGTAGCTTTGCAGCACCAGCAGATGACAGTGGAATTCGTCGTTCCCGATGCGAACAATGCAGTCGGCATTTCTATACGTACAAGAAGAGGTGCCAGATGCTTCGTTGCAGTATTTCGTTATTACTTTATTTCGATCGATTCTAGATAGAGATAGAGATAGGGAGTAGAGCCATTAATTTACTTGTAGGTCGTTATGCGCCGGGACAGCTCCTGGTAGAGGTCAGTTTTCTCCGGCAGACTTATGTTCTTCCAGTCGATCGGCTGCTCCGATGTAAATCCTAATCTAAAGTGGTTCGATATAATCAGTCTTGGAAATTCGTCGCGCACGCTACCCTACTGTTATGTAGGCGATATTTACGTTTCCAGCCACTATAAATATGTTATACACGCGAGAGAAAGAGCTGCTTTTTACGTCAGCAGATACGATCGAACACGTGCTTCTATATTTGTAGAAAGAAAGAAGGAGAAAAAAGAAAATAGCCTACGTAGCCAGTGGGACGTCGTGGATGACGGGTCCGTTTTGGACGACCTCCTGTTTGGCTTCGTCCTTCTGCTGCAGCATCTTCTCGCGGTTGATCGGTTGCGTCCTGGGTCTGCACTCGCTAGGGATGACCGGCAGTTGATGCTGGGCCTGGAGTCGGTCGACGGTCGAGGCCGTGACGCCCGGCGGTAGGTCGAACTCTCTCGGACGTGACGCGCTCGCGTGATCCCCGCGCTCGGCCTTGACGTTGACTTGCGCGTGACGCGGCTCCGCTACCAGCACGCTCACCTTCTTCGACTCGAACACCACCTGCTTTGAGCACGTTGAAGCGTAACCGCGGAGCTTTTTTCGCACGACGATGGTTATTAACGCACCTGATTAGGAATAATCTTGAGGTTGCCGCTCGGCGTGTCCTGGAACGGGAATACCCTCTGGGAATCGATTGGGTTGAGCTGACCGTTTCCCGTCGCTTTGCTCTGCAACTGCTGCATCAACAGTCCCAGATGGGGCTCCAAATTTTCTGATCTCTGCTGTCTGAAGTCGAGAGTATATATAAAAAGAACGTTGGAATCCGATTATACGATTGCGACGCGTAACGAGACGATTCCTACCCGGAACGCTGAGCCATTAAACTCGAGGTTTCCAGTGCAAAGTCAAAGCATGGCTCCTCCTCGAAAGCTCGACAGTAGCGAAATTCCGCGGACTTGGAGACGATTCGACGTCTTGGTTTGGGAACGCAGCAGCAGGTGCACGAAGTGGTACTGTTCTTGACTCTGGGACGAGTGGCTGGCACTGCTCTCGAGCTGTAACAGGGAGAACGCGTCGAGCGCGCAGTAGTTAGGGTCAGAGTTTGGTCGGACGAGAGTCGTGTCTAAGTGTCTGGAATTGCGTATTAACCGCGGAGGCTAGCTGATAACGTATTTTCAAGTATTTCTCTTCATTGATCGAAAGCTCTATTTTTCATCCGCCTTGTCTTCGACAGATACCGCTACGAATGAACTTTCTCACCTCTGAGGAACTCGAGAGGCGATCGAATCGGACGTCAGGTTCTCCCGAGACTTTCGAGTGTCCGGACTGGAGGAGTCCACTGCAGCAGCAGCAGCAGCAGTACCGCCGCCTCGGTACAAGACGATCAGGCTGCTCTTGCTATTGTCCGAGCTTGAACAGCGTCGCAAGCTCCTTCCAACTGTGCGCGGGTAATTTCGAATTCGATTAAGCGAGGATTATGACCGGGTTTGGGACTGTCAACGTTTATTGTACCAAGGGCTTTGCCGGTGATGTTGTGGCGGTATATTGTTTGATCGAGAATGGGATAATAGAATTTTATTTCCGGTTCTGCAATCAACCGAGTTTGCTCGGCGAACCTTGAATTACAATGCAAACGTCTTCGACGGAACGAACTCGGTGCAAACAACCGAAAGTTCGCCGAGTCAATTTGCATCTCGAAATCGTTCCAATCTTTTACGTACATATTGTAATAATACGCGTATAAGAGAGAGAGAGAGAGCTAAGCTTTGAGGAAAACAATTTGACGCGAAAGTTCGACAAGGGCCATGATGGATAAGTAACTAACGCTTTCTCCTTTGTGCCGTAGCTAGCAGCGTGTGTCGTGGCTTAGAGCTTCGCCGTCGCTGTTGTCGTTGTCGTCGTCTTCTCTTGTCGCTAACGGCGCGCAAATTAAAAGAGTTTGTCATCAAAGTTTGTTGCATTAGCCGATGCGCCAAGTCGCCTAATAACTTTTAGCCCCGATAACTTTTATATAGTTACCAAAGTTCGCTCGAGGAACTGCTGCTTCTGCTGCAGGGCCACTTTGTTGTCCCAGTGGCAGCGAAACTAGCCCGATGTCGCTGCGAGGAGAGCAAAGAATTACAACAATGCGACTCGAGCATTGTCTAACGAAAGTTTCCCTCGGCCGATATGAGATCTGATGGGAGATGCCGAGTTTAAATTGAATCATAACCTTAATAGTACCTCGTGTTTATCTCGACGATGTTTGACGTTGTTGTTCCTCTTTTGAATGTCGTCGCTCCCCGTTGATTTTACTCTTCTCCGAGCTGAATGGGAATGATGGTTTTATAGTACCTCGGATACTCGTGTCTGGTCGGAAACGACCTTCTCCCCCACGACTTATAATAAAATCATTACACAGAGGAGACCAGCTGACGACTTACATCACTTACGTAATTTTGTCTCGACGGACTCGTGAGCAGTTGGGCGGATGTGTTCGGGGAAACTCTCCTGTGCAGTCCTGCGGGAAACTTGACGAAAATTTCGAGTAGGACGAGCTGACCTACATTCGGTTTGTTCACGGTAAATAGACACGTCTTTTCCTTGTTTAACTTTCTCGGAGAATGTTTAAGACGTTGACGGAATTCGAGGTTAGAGATTTTTTTCGCCTTACCAAATGGACAAGGTTATTACCTGGAATTTAGATGGTTTGGCTCCGGGGGAACGCGGGATTCGTCCTCGTTGGATGATTCGACTACCTTTCTCTGTCGACGCGTCACAATTTTTCTTAAGTAATTTTACACTCACTTCAATACCTAAAAAAATTTGTTAAAACTCACATCGCAGTGGTGGAAACCTCTTCGCATGTTACAGCTCGCTCATCCATTTATCGACGACGCGTTGTCCTCGTCTCGGTATACACTCGGCGCATTTCCCCCTGAATTTCAGCTCGCAATAAGGTTATCCACGCAAAAAAAAAAGAAAACTCACCCCCCAGATACTAGTCGCAAAATCGAACGCCGTGACGTTTATGTCTCGGCAGAAACATTAAAACCGACCGGGACATTTATCAGATTGGGCGTATTTATTCCGAGGAAAAATGTGAATCGTGCGCGTGTGTGACTGTCCGGAGGGGTCCTGGAAACCAAACGCGAGACAGCTGACATAGCGGTGTGAAATTGTAGCCGATGCCCGCGGCGCCGGTGGCGGCTCGCTCGCTCGTTCGCATTTCGTGATCCCAATTCACTCGCGTTCGCTCGAATTGATCGAATACGTTTGAGCCGCCTGACAGCGGGGCGTTGAAATTTCGCCGGATCACTGCCTCTGTCTATACACAGACAGCTGAGGTGTCGTATATTTGCTATAACCTAGAAAATTCGCGCGGTGGTAGTAAGTAATAATAATAATAATAATAATAATAATAAAAGAGTATACACAGTGGATTTTTTCGCGATGTATCGCGCGTAACCTAGAAAGAAGGAAAAATCGGTCGATCCCGCAGGGAAATGACTGGCGCAAATAATAACCGCACGCGCGCGATGACGAAGCGGTGGTGGAAAGTTTTTATCCGGTAAATACGTAAACAGCAGTGCGCTGTACGGGAGGAGATTCAAAACTCGGAAAGAGAGAATGCGACGTGGAAGTGGGACGCAGAGGTATAAAGTGGCTATACATGTATTATGATAATGCCATTAGACGGCTGCAGCTGTGGATAAGTTTCTCGAAAAAGTTCTTGTTTAAGTGCTCGGGAGCTGCTGCTGCGGAATTTTTTTTTTCCATTTGAATGCAGGTAAACGCTGATTTTTTTGAGATTACTTCGAGAGAGCGAGGGCTTTTAACGAGATGGTAATACTCGTTTGATTTGATTGATCGGAAGGACTTTATCGTAATGATGGGATCGATTCGATGCCCGGAGTATAAAACGGCGATAAATTAGGTCAGAGCTGCTTCTTGCTCGCACACATTTTTCGAATTAATTCAAGATCGTCCCCCTTTTGTCGCGAAAAATGGACGTACACTCTTTAAAAAGACGGATATTGTGTATTCCAAAATTTTCGCATGTAATACCCTCGATAATATCCGCATGCCAGTATATCGTCCCGAACGCTCGCATCATAAAATAGATTGCCCCTTTTGAGAGGAGAATAAAGCGAGCGGATGATCTCCGATATCTTAGTAAGGTCGCCTCGAGAGCGGAATATTTTAGGAATTATCAGGGATCATCTCCGATATACCCGCGGCTTAATTTTACTAGCCCATCCTCCTCTATTAGAATCTCCTGAAAACATCATCGAGCGAAATTTTCAAGCAGCCTGAAAAAAGAGAGGAAGAAAAAAAAAATTCCCGACGAGAGATAGTCACGAGCGAGCGCGCGCATCCCAGTGGGTGAGAAAGAGACAGACACGGACAGACAGGCAGAGCACCGGCAGCGGCGGCTGCATCGATCGCTTCGGCGTCCTGGTGACCTCGACCCAATGCCAGAGAGTCTCTCTCTCTCTCTCTCTCTCTCTTTCAGTGTGCGCGCGCGCCCCTATTCCTGGCCCCTGCCACCCACGCCAGTGTGGCGCTTGCTCGCTCGCGCTCGCTTCCCCCTTTCCGGCATCAGGGTCAGTTAGCAACCGTCAAAACATGAACGCAGGAGTTGTTGTTGTTGCTGTTGATGCCCGGGATTCACTTATATGCGCATACTGCATTCTACACACCTTTTTGAGCTTCGCCCACGTAATGCGCATCTTGTGTGTGTTTTGATGGGGTTGCTATGTATTCGCAATGGATTGATAAGGACTCGGGGGTATTTCTGGATTTCCTCCTTGTTGTGCACCGAGTGTATACACAAGTACCTACGCGGTGGAGCTCGTTGCACGCGAGGAAATTTTCTTCCGCGCGCCGCCGGTAGTAAGTACGGCAATTTCATCGACGTCCGAAGGGAGAATTTATGATCGCGAGCGGCGTATAGTGTTTCTGACAGTTCGCCTGCACGCACGCGACCTACTTTCGCTCCGAGAAAAAACTATTCCCAGCGAAGCTTTGAGTTTCTTCTCGTATAATATAAAAAAAGCTGGAGAAGAAGAGAAAAAATATATGATGTAGGTTTGCGGGGGCAGTATTATTATTTTGCCTGTCGGAGACAAGCGTTGTGTGCCTTATGCGGGGGGATATTTATTTTTTCGAGTGAGAAAGTTGAGAGTCTGTTCAGGTGCATGATTGAATTATATTCTAATAAAAGAGACATCACAATTATACTTGTCTGAATATAAGAGATAATTAAGGAAAATTTTGTTAAATTGGCGCGAGATTCTCGTAATTTCAAAATCAAAATTTTGAGCTTATGTGCTCATCAAAACAAAGTAGTTTTGGACTGGCCTGGCTTCCCCTATCCTCATCGCTCAAACTTTCCGTCGTTCAGCGTCTCAGTCTCTGACCATCGGCGCTAGATGGCGCATAGGCGATTTTCTATTACCCTTACGTCACTATATACGAGCCCAGTTCATATATAGCGGTCTGTCACCTATGCCAAACTGCCTTTTGTTGGCCTTGCTTGGGCTGCTTATGCTGTTTTCTGCATTGTCCAATAATGTATATTTGATAAAAAATATGCCCAGACACGCATATATATAGAGAGCGCAAAAAGCCGTAACACCGAGAAGACCTTTTTGAGGCAAACGCGAAAAGTGTGTCTGTGTACATATACTTTTGTCATGCTCTACTTTCAGTCCATTTGTAGACAAGAAGTCGAGAAGTAACGGCGACGGCAGTTGCTCGCAAAAAAGAGAGATAAAGGAGTGTGTGCTCGAGTGTGTGTGTGTGTGTGTATACGTAGCGGCGGCAGAGAGCAGAGTGTATACAAACAAAGGAAGAGGCGCCGAGAGGAAATTAATGTAATGGCGCTACGCGAAAATAATGTGCTGTGATCGCGGAAGAATCTCTTTCGTTTTATTTATCGGAGTCATTATACTCATCGCACTTAAGAAAAAAAAAAACGTGCCATATTTTTAAGCCGCCTTATCGATACGCTCGAAATCTCCCCAAGAATGCCTATAACGATCACTTGATCATTCCAGAGCCCGAAATAATCCGCACGCGCTCATTTCGTCCGGAAGCATAAACATGCAATAAAAGAAGCAGCAGTGGCTGGTGCGCGCATAGCATCATCCCCCAAGAGACACAGAGCGCAGTGAGAGAGAGAGAGAGAGAGAGAGAGAGAGAGAGCAATCTAGCCTACAAGCCTCGAGAGAAAGAGAAAGCCGCGCGCGCGCTCGCGAACGAGGAGATGATGCACGTGCGGGGCGCCTCTCGCTGCAAGGCGGGTTGTTGCCAAGGTTACACTCGCGTCATAACCACCCTGCGGGGACCCCTCCACGCGCTGGACCCCTGCATTCTGACCCCCACTATCACCGGCGCGACACACCCCCGCCAGCCAGGCTTCTCCTCCTGGTGGGGGGCTCGCTTCTTTCAAACTTTCGCGATAAATCCCTCCCACCGAGAGCGAGAGAGAGAGAGAGAGAGAGAGAGAGAGAGAGAGACAGCATCATCCCTCGTTAAAGCGTCGCTCGCACCTCTCTCTCTCTCACTCTGATTTACGATGCTTGAACTGCGCTGCAAGTGAGATGGCTCTCTTTCGGCTTTTGGCCGCGCTTTGATGAGGTGAGATTTTGAATTTTTAAAGCGATAGCACGCGTTCTCGAGTTTAATTCAAGGAAAACAGCCCGGGAGTTGAATATTTTAAAAAATTATCTCCGTCAACGGAGAGTGAGCTCGGCTGCGTTTTTTTCCTCCTCTTCGAGCGAAGCTGACTTTTAGGTATAGAGAGCAATCATATTAGAAAAACAAGCGCTCCGGATATCGCTGTCGGAGTACGGGCCAGAGAAAATATTTTCAAAGGCGACGACGCTCCGCTGTAATTGTGAATTTTTCCTCCCAGCGGTGAGCTTCTTGCGCTATTTTTCAAAAGCACAGTGGGCAAGTTCTTATTTATAATCCCCTGAAAAATTAATCGCCCCACCATTCGTTATTCCGAAGGCTCGCGTGTACTGCAGTTTCATTACATCCAAAGGTATACATCCATCCCCCTTTTTCTCCGTATTTGTGTGTAGCCATAGACATCGCTCAGCGCATCAAACTTCTTTGAATAGAATCGGCCCGAAGAGAGAAGTCGCGCGGTTCCATCGATTATCGATTAATTTCTCGTCTGTGCCGCTGCAGGGAAAATCGGAGAAGACCCTCAGACAAGAGGCCTTAATTAATTGATAATAAGGGCCGAAGCGCTGCCGAAGTGTAAAAGCTACTCTGTTTTAAAAAGAAGAAACCAACTCGAGACGAGAGAGATATCTCTGCGAGTAGCTTGTTCTCGTTAGTCTTGATTTAAACAAGGAGCGAGAGGCGTATTACGCGCGGCTCTTTTTACGCTGCGATTTTTTTATAGGCACCCCCGCGACGAGATATTCTTTCTAGAGGGCAAAGCTATGTCCGTTAATCGGATAGGATGGCTTAATAATAACTCGACTGCGGCTTGATTTACATACTTTTTAATTAAAACTGAAGACTGCCGGCTCGGTCCTCGATCCTCGGTCGAGAAATCGACGGTAAAACTTTTTAATTATTCAAGAGGGCGGCTGCGGAATCGAGTGTCGGGGCGTCATTATCGACTGACCGAAGCTACAGTTTATTTTAAAAGAACGCGATAAACAAGGACGAATGCTTACCATCAATTAAATCAAGCGAATAACGCGCGGTAGTTCTGAAAAATCTCGCGAAATTCTTTCCGTTAGCTACGTTGCATCGGAAGGGAGCGGAGGAATAAAAATGCATTTACCCCACATAAATTCCTTATCTCAACCGCGTGCAGTCTTATGTTTACCAGGAAAAGGAGGAAAAACGAAGCCAGGCGTACACGCGAATAAATAGATACAAATTCCGAGAGAGAGAGAGAGAGAGAGAGAGAGAGAGAGAGAGAGAGAGAGAGAGAGAGAGAGAGAGAGGAGAGAGAACAGGATGTTTTCCCGCTCAGCTCGCGTGTACACATACGAACGAGGCCGAGATAAGTTTGCGGAAAACGCGAAATGCATCCATCATGCGAGTCTCGAGATTCGGTTCGCGAACTTTTCCAGTGAACATTTATCGCTGTGCGAGAGGTTGTATGCTCCTGTACGTCGGTCGTTGATGCCATGCAGCAGTCCGGAATTATAGAAAAGCTTGCATTATGCCATTGGCAACCCGCTCGTATGGTTATACTTTCTAATGTGCCCCGCGCGGTTGTAAACACAGGATACCTTTGCATCTGGCTTGCGTTATCTCCGAGCTGGTGCGCGTTAGTCGACCGATAGAAATTCGAAATCAGACCTACATAGGCTTAAAGGGGAGCAAAAAATAAAGATTATCCCATAGAGTGAGCCCTGACAGAAGCCCTGCTATGGGCCGAAGAATCGCTTCGAAACGGGACCTCGAAAACCGCGTATATTTGGGCTGGAGTCTTTGGGCTTTTTCGATACCTCCGACCGTTTTCTCAGGAATCTAGACCCCATAGTCTTAAAGGGGACCACAAAACGAAGAAAATCCCGTAGAGTGAGCCCCGGCACAAGCCCTGCTATGGGCCGAAGAATCGCTTCGAAACGGGACCTCGAAAACCGCGTATATTTGGGCTGGAGTCTATGGGCTTTTTCGATACCTCCGACCGTTTTCTCAGGAATCTAGACCCCATAGGCTTAAAGGGGACCAAAAAACGAAGTAAATCCCGTAGAGTGAGCCCCGGCACAAGCCCTGCTATGGGTCGAAGAATCGCTTCGAAACGGGACCTCGAAAACCACGAATATTTGGGATCGACTCTTTGGGCTTTTTCGATACCTCCGACCGTTTTCTCAGGAATCTAGACCCCATAGGCTTAAAGGGGACCAAAAAACGAAGTAAATCCCGTAGAGTGAGCCCCGGCACAAGCCCTGCTATGGGTCGAAGAATCGCCTCGAAACGGGACCTCGAAAACCGCGTATATTTGGGCTGGAGTCTTTGGGCTTTTTCGATACCTCCGACCGTTTTCTCAGGAATCTAGACCCCATAGGCTTAAAGGGGACCAAAAAACGAAGTAAATCCCGTAGAGTGAGCCCCGGCACAAGCCCTGCTATGGGTCGAAGAATCGCCTCGAAACGGGACCTCGAAAACCGCGTATATTTGGGCTGGAGTCTTTGGGCTTTTTCGATACCTCCGACCGTTTTCTCAGGAATCTAGACCCCATAGGCTTAAAGGGGACCAAAAAACGAAGTAAATCCCGTAGAGTGAGCCCCGGCACAAGCCCTGCTATGGGTCGAAGAATCGCCTCGAAACGGGACCTCGAAAACCGCGTATATTTGGGCTGGAGTCTTTGGGCTTTTTCGATACCTCCGACCGTTTTCTCAGGAATCTAGACCCCATAGGCTTAAAGGGGACCAAAAAACGAAGTAAATCCCGTAGAGTGAGCCCCGGCACAAGCCCTGCTATGGGTCGAAGAATCGCCTCGAAACGGGACCTCGAAAACCGCGTATATTTGGGCTGGAGTCTTTGGGCTTTTTCGATACCTCCGACCGTTTTCTCAGGAATCTAGACCCCATAGGCTTAAAGGGGACCAAAAAACGAAGTAAATCCCGTAGAGTGAGCCCCGGCACAAGCCCTGCTATGGGTCGAAGAATCGCCTCGAAACGGGACCTCGAAAACCGCGTATATTTGGGCTGGAGTCTTTGGGCTTTTTCGATACCTCCGACCGTTTTCTCAGGAATCTAGACCCCATAGGCTTAAAGGGGACCAAAAAACGAAGTAAATCCCGTAGAGTGAGCCCCGGCACAAGCCCTGCTATGGGTCGAAGAATCGCCTCGAAACGGGACCTCGAAAACCGCGTATATTTGGGCTGGAGTCTTTGGGCTTTTTCGATACCTCCGACCGTTTTCTCAGGAATCTAGACCCCATAGGCTTAAAGGGGACCAAAAAACGAAGTAAATCCCGTAGAGTGAGCCCCGGCACAAGCCCTGCTATGGGTCGAAGAATCGCCTCGAAACGGGACCTCGAAAACCGCGTATATTTGGGCTGGAGTCTTTGGGCTTTTTCGATACCTCCGACCGTTTTCTCAGGAATCTAGACCCCATAGGCTTAAAGGGGACCAAAAAACGAAGTAAATCCCGTAGAGTGAGCCCCGGCACAAGCCCTGCTATGGGTCGAAGAATCGCCTCGAAACGGGACCTCGAAAACCGCGTATATTTGGGCTGGAGTCTTTGGGCTTTTTCGATACCTCCGACCGTTTTCTCAGGAATCTAGACCCCATAGGCTTAAAGGGGACCAAAAAACGAAGTAAATCCCGTAGAGTGAGCCCCGGCACAAGCCCTGCTATGGGTCGAAGAATCGCCTCGAAACGGGACCTCGAAAACCGCGTATATTTGGGCTGGAGTCTTTGGGCTTTTTCGATACCTCCGACCGTTTTCTCAGGAATCTAGACCCCATAGGCTTAAAGGGGACCAAAAAACGAAGTAAATCCCGTAGAGTGAGCCCCGGCACAAGCCCTGCTATGGGTCGAAGAATCGCTTCGAAACGGGACCTCGAAAACCGCGTATATTTGGGCTGGAGTCTTTGGGCTTTTTCGATACCTCCGACCGTTTTCTCAGGAATCTAGACCCCATAGGCTTAAAGGGGACCAAAAAACGAAGTAAATCCCGTAGAGTGAGCCCCGGCACAAGCCCTGCTATGGGTCGAAGAATCGCTTCGAAACGGGACCTCGAAAACCGCGTATATTTGGGCTGGAGTCTTTGGGCTTTTTCGATACCTCCGACCGTTTTCTCAGGAATCTAGACCCCATAGGCTTAAAGGGGACCAAAAAACGAAGTAAATCCCGTAGAGTGAGCCCCGGCACAAGCCCTGCTATGGGTCGAAGAATCGCCTCGAAACGGGACCTCGAAAACCGCGTATATTTGGGCTGGAGTCTTTGGGCTTTTTCGATACCTCCGACCGTTTTCTCAGGAATCTAGACCCCATAGGCTTAAAGGGGACCAAAAAACGAAGTAAATCCCGTAGAGTGAGCCCCGGCACAAGCCCTGCTATGGGTCGAAGAATCGCTTCGAAACGGGACCTCGAAAACCGCGTATATTTGGGCTGGAGTCTTTGGGCTTTTTCGATACCTCCGACCGTTTTCTCAGGAATCTAGACCCCATAGGCTTAAAGGGGACCAAAAAACGAAGTAAATCCCGTAGAGTGAGCCCCGGCACAAGCCCTGCTATGGGTCGAAGAATCGCTTCGAAACGGGACCTCGAAAACCGCGTATATTTGGGCTGGAGTCTTTGGGCTTTTTCGATACCTCCGACCGTTTTCTCAGGAATCTAGACCCCATAGGCTTAAAGGGGACCAAAAAACGAAGTAAATCCCGTAGAGTGAGCCCCGGCACAAGCCCTGCTATGGGTCGAAGAATCGCTTCGAAACGGGACCTCGAAAACCGCGTATATTTGGGCTGGAGTCTTTGGGCTTTTTCGATACCTCCGACCGTTTTCTCAGGAATCTAGACCCCATAGGCTTAAAGGGGACCAAAAAACGAAGTAAATCCCGTAGAGTGAGCCCCGGCACAAGCCCTGCTATGGGTCGAAGAATCGCTTCGAAACGGGACCTCGAAAACCGCGTATATTTGGGCTGGAGTCTTTGGGCTTTTTCGATACCTCCGACCGTTTTCTCAGGAATCTAGACCCCATAGGCTTAAAGGGGACCAAAAAACGAAGTAAATCCCGTAGAGTGAGCCCCGGCACAAGCCCTGCTATGGGTCGAAGAATCGCTTCGAAACGGGACCTCGAAAACCGCGTATATTTGGGCTGGAGTCTTTGGGCTTTTTCGATACCTCCGACCGTTTTCTCAGGAATCTAGACCCCATAGGCTTAAAGGGGACCAAAAAACGAAGTAAATCCCGTAGAGTGAGCCCCGGCACAAGCCCTGCTATGGGTCGAAGAATCGCTTCGAAACGGGACCTCGAAAACCGCGTATATTTGGGCTGGAGTCTTTGGGCTTTTTCGATACCTCCGACCGTTTTCTCAGGAATCTAGACCCCATAGGCTTAAAGGGGACCAAAAAACGAAGTAAATCCCGTAGAGTGAGCCCCGGCACAAGCCCTGCTATGGGTCGAAGAATCGCTTCGAAACGGGACCTCGAAAACCGCGTATATTTGGGCTGGAGTCTTTGGGCTTTTTCGATACCTCCGACCGTTTTCTCAGGAATCTAGACCCCATAGGCTTAAAGGGGACCAAAAAACGAAGTAAATCCCGTAGAGTGAGCCCCGGCACAAGCCCTGCTATGGGTCGAAGAATCGCCTCGAAACGGGACCTCGAAAACCGCGTATATTTGGGCTGGAGTCTTTGGGCTTTTTCGATACCTCCGACCGTTTTCTCAGGAATCTAGACCCCATAGGCTTAAAGGGGACCAAAAAACGAAGTAAATCCCGTAGAGTGAGCCCCGGCACAAGCCCTGCTATGGGTCGAAGAATCGCTTCGAAACGGGACCTCGAAAACCGCGTATATTTGGGCTGGAGTCTTTGGGCTTTTTCGATACCTCCGACCGTTTTCTCAGGAATCTAGACCCCATAGGCTTAAAGGGGACCAAAAAACGAAGTAAATCCCGTAGAGTGAGCCCCGGCACAAGCCCTGCTATGGGTCGAAGAATCGCTTCGAAACGGGACCTCGAAAACCGCGTATATTTGGGCTGGAGTCTTTGGGCTTTTTCGATACCTCCGACCGTTTTCTCAGGAATCTAGACCCCATAGGCTTAAAGGGGACCAAAAAACGAAGTAAATCCCGTAGAGTGAGCCCCGGCACAAGCCCTGCTATGGGTCGAAGAATCGCTTCGAAACGGGACCTCGAAAACCGCGTATATTTGGGCTGGAGTCTTTGGGCTTTTTCGATACCTCCGACCGTTTTCTCAGGAATCTAGACCCCATAGGCTTAAAGGGGACCAAAAAACGAAGTAAATCCCGTAGAGTGAGCCCCGGCACAAGCCCTGCTATGGGTCGAAGAATCGCCTCGAAACGGGACCTCGAAAACCGCGTATATTTGGGCTGGAGTCTTTGGGCTTTTTCGATACCTCCGACCGTTTTCTCAGGAATCTAGACCCCATAGGCTTAAAGGGGACCAAAAAACGAAGTAAATCCCGTAGAGTGAGCCCCGGCACAAGCCCTGCTATGGGTCGAAGAATCGCCTCGAAACGGGACCTCGAAAACCGCGTATATTTGGGCTGGAGTCTTTGGGCTTTTTCGATACCTCCGACCGTTTTCTCAGGAATCTAGACCCCATAGGCTTAAAGGGGACCAAAAAACGAAGTAAATCCCGTAGAGTGAGCCCCGGCACAAGCCCTGCTATGGGTCGAAGAATCGCCTCGAAACGGGACCTCGAAAACCGCGTATATTTGGGCTGGAGTCTTTGGGCTTTTTCGATACCTCCGACCGTTTTCTCAGGAATCTAGACCCCATAGGCTTAAAGGGGACCAAAAAACGAAGTAAATCCCGTAGAGTGAGCCCCGGCACAAGCCCTGCTATGGGTCGAAGAATCGCTTCGAAACGGGACCTCGAAAACCGCGAATATTTGGGATCGACTCTTTGAGCTTTTTCAATACCTTCAACCGTTTTCTCAGGAATTTAGACCCCATAGGCTTAAAGGGGACCAAAAAACGAAGTAAATCCCGTAGAGTGAGCCCCGGCACAAGCCCTGCTATGGGTCGAAGAATCGCCTCGAAACGGGACCTCGAAAACCGCGTATATTTGGGCTGGAGTCTTTGGGCTTTTTCGATACCTCCGACCGTTTTCTCAGGAATCTAGACCCCATATGCTTAAAGGGGACCAAAAAACGAAGAAAATCTCGTAGAGTGAGCCCCGGCACAAGCCCTGCTATGGGTCGAAGAATCGCCTCGAAACGAGACCTCGAAAACCGCGTATATTTGGGCTGGAGTCTTTGGGCTTTTTCGATACCTCCGACCGTTTTCTCAGGAATCTAGACCCCACAGGCTTAATGGGGACCAAAAAACGAAGAAAATCCCGTAGAGTGAGCCCCGGCACAAGCCCTGCTATGGGTCGAAGAATCGCCTCGATACGGGACCTCGAAAACCGCGAATATTTGGGATCGACTCTTTGGGCTTTTTCGATACCTTCAACCGTTTTCTCAGGAATCTAGACCCCATAGGCTTAAAGGGGACCAAAAAACGAAGTAAATTCCGTAGAGTGGGTCCTGACAGAAGCCGTACCAAGGTCCGAGAGATCACCTCGAAACGGACCTTGAAAATCGCGTATTTCTGGGATTCACTTATCGGCTCATTTTGATATGTATCATCCTGGAATTATTGATTCCTATGGGTCAACTCGCGGATCAAGCGAGCGGGGCTGACAAAAAAAAGAGGCAAGGAGCGAGAGAGAAGAGTTAAGCCGCACACCGAAGAGAGGTGTATATAACGCAGTTAAAAATGGTTGGGGTGTGCGGGCTGCTGCTCGTAGCGCGAAAGAGTAAAAAGCGAGAGGAGTGGATCCATATTTCTCTCCGCAAGGCAAACAAGCGGTCGCTAGCGGGCGCTCGTTCCTTTATGTGCCCGCTTTCGCGCTATCCTTCCGCCTTTGCATTGTTTGCCATTGTTGTCGCTCACAAAAGAACGTGCGCGGGCGCGCGAAAAAGGACAGAAATAAACGCTTGTCCCTACACCTGCTATCCCTTCTGCACGCGGCCCAGCCCCCTCTCTCTCTCTCTCTCTCTCTCTCTCTCTCTCTCTCTCTTCCATTTACTCGCTTTTCGTGCGGGGGTCCACGTTTTTCCACGTCCATGTTGCACAAATTTGCTAAAGGTCCTGACCCACTTTTTTTCTCAGCCCCTGCTTTCAAGCCCCGACAGCACTTTGGGACGATTTCCGGATTCGAGCATAAACTCGCCCTCGTTGCGCACCTTTGAGCGGAACTTTTTCTAGTTCGCGTTTGGGGTGGTTTTGCCGCGCTTCTACCTCTGGTATTATATGGGATGATGCTGCGGGCTTTGCCGAGGATGCCAAGGTTGCGCATTTCGGCCAACTTTCTCTCTGGACACGGGCTTGTTAAAGGCCGCGTGTGCAGCGTGATTTAGGAGAGGCGCGCTCTATCTCTCGGCTGCGCGCAAGCTTCATTTGAATTTTTAATAAGGGCCAACAATTGCGTTGTTAGCCTTGTGAATTACTCCGCTGCTTGTCGCATCTGCTTTTGATTAGAATGGAGCTGAATTTGTATACAATTTCGCGAGCGAGAGCTTGAAAAGAAATGGAAAATTCTTGTCGAGAGTAATTTGACGCATTGTGCGCGTACCCGAGTGCAATATTTTACCTGGGATGGAATAATAAATTCTCTCTGGTGTTAATAATAGTTTTCTTTAGCAGAGACCGAAATTAGCTAGCACCTAGATTATGGAGGGTAATCATTTGTATTGCTCCACATCTACCCTGTCTTTGGCTCCATTTAGAACAAATGCCAGAACTTCGAGGCGATAGGAATCGGGCTTTGTACCTCTAGGTTTCTCTCTTTTTATCCATCTTGACTTTCCATTTACCAAGCGACGTCGGCCAACTTTACGTACATTTCACCTGCACAAAAGAGCCAACTGAATAAATTAATTTGCAGGTCTCATTAAGCGAAACAAGAGATATCGCAAGCTACGGGAATGAGATAGAATGGGAAGAATAAGATGACGATAGATAATGCTGCATCTGCAAGCACGCCAAGCCACCGTTTCGGGGTAATTCATGAGTAAATGTTTGGTTTTGTTTATGGTTAATTTTGTGTGATTTGCGCCTATAAAGCTTCGGTGAAAGGTTGATTTGTAAAACAACAATATAGGCTTGTTCATTATTTTTGTGTATAAAAGATTTCATATTTTTTCGGTTATATTGATTTTATCGATTTATTTTGGATTTTCGTGATAAAAGCACGGCATAATAAACAGTCAAACCGAATGTATTTACGATATGTGTTTGCTATCGAGCTACATCAGTGGAAAAAGGCGGAGGTGTTATAGTGTAAATAAGTTACGCGCAGTGTAGCACAAATGGCGCTGACCAATTTACTGATAAACGGCTGCCCTATATTTATCCAGCCATTCTCTACGAGAACATTTTTACGATTACTCTTCTAGCATACATTATAATGACGAGATTTTCAAAAGCATGTTTTAATATTTATGAACAATTTAATAACTTTACAACAGAAATATATTGATAAATTTTGAATTAACTTTTTGGATGTTGGCACGACTGAGTTGAACAATATAGACTCTTACAAAAGACTTAATTGCTTCTTATCTTGAAGCAATATCACAAACTTGTGTCAACAAAATTTTTATTGAACTGTGTGTCTGCTTCTATCATTTATAGCCTACAGCTATAAAAAGACATTTAGTAACAGTACTGGCGTTGTCTAACGAATAAGGCAAAGTAGAATAGCAATATAATCAAGTATATCATTTAATATTTATTTAATGTTAAAAATCATGTTACAAAATTTGAAAATTTTTTTTTCTAAATTTATAGTACAATAATTTTGACAGATCAGACATTGAATACCTTTTTGGCTTCTTCCATTAGTTCAACTACCATGTTCTTCAACTTTTTCTCGTAAGTTGGAACTGTATCCAAATGAAATCCTATCACTCCAAATCTATCACCCATAAACCAATTTTTCATTTCCTCTGGATTGTTATGAATTCCTTCTAAAACATCTGATGGTAAATACAATCCAGGAAGATACAGTAAACCAAAAATCATTCCAATTAATCTATAATCTTTGTAGTCTCTTAGCGTACTTTCGTATAATGGAATAGGTGGTCTAATACTACTTTGTAGCAGAGTATCGTGCAGAACCCAGTAGTAATGTTCCAACAGATCTAGCTCTGATTTTTTTCGGTATTCTGGTGTAGTGTGTAAATAAATTAATGTACTGACGTCCACAAATGGTGAAGTATATCTCAAAAATTGATAGTCGACCATAACGCATTTTACATTGCCGTGATTTTTAAACATTAGATTGTTCAACCAGAGATCACCATGGCACAGCACATTCCATTTACCTTCCCGCATTCTTGTGAATTCCCAAATTCGATCTTTCATCTTCGGCACGAGGCTTGAGTCCATTCCAAATTTTTCAACCATCTTTTTAAGAGCATCGAAGCCCACTGGTATATTTTTCGAAAATTTTCCATGACTGGCGAAAAGTTTTTCTATAAAAGCGTCAGGAAATATTTCTTTGAGAGTTTTGCCCAGTCGATGTTCCGTAAGCATCGTTGAAGCGTGAAAATGTGCGAGACTCGTCAGCGCTGCTTTCAACAGAGTTTCTTCCGGATAGTGGTCAGGTGAAATAGCGTATCCTTGAATTCGCAGATCTTCAAAGACAAGGGCGTTGCTCGTGACCAAGTAACATCTAGGAGACCATTTGTCACCGTTGTAGTCCTTCATTAAGAGAGGCATGACGTTATCGTAAAAATTAGCTTCATCGGCAAACATACTGTCATCCATGAAGATATCCAAGATTAGTTGAGAATCCGGCATAGTTTTAACAAAGAAAGTCTGACTCTCTTCACGGTCATTGGATCCACGTTTGAATCGTATTGTGAGTAAAAGATGTGCACCCAGGCAGCCCGTTTTCAGCTTGGAAAAAGGTTCCAGGCTATGATCAACAATTTTCACTTCTGAGCCAAGAGCTCGTAAAACTACTGTTTCTATATCTTTGGTTGTAAGAGACGTCATGGCCTCAGAGCTGTTTGACAAGACTGCTGTGACAAAACTCTTAAAAAGAACTGAACATATTCCGCAGTTGACATTAAGTTTTATCTGTGACGATTTCGAAAAAAAAAGATTAGATACATTTATCATGTTGATTGAAGATAAGCTAGAATTATTACCTTTCTGCGTATAAATTTATTTCCAATTAGAGCCTGAATATCACCATTCATCTATTATTCATGATTGTTTATTTAATTATAAATAAACTTACTTAATCAGCTGTGTTATAAAACGCAGCTATTCAACTGACCTAGTGTACAAAATATCCAAGATTTTCCGAGCGTAAAAATAAAAAGCAGCTTTCATAGCCAACAATTTTTATTTTATCTTGCTCAAAAGCCTATTTCCCGTATCGCGGCACTATTTATAAATTCAAAAAATTCAAGTGATAAAACGCTATCTCGCAATTTTTCTAGAATCTCTGTAACCCCGCCGCAATCCATAAAACAAAAAGGATATCGCAACACATTCTCGCTTGTTTATGTTTATCAGAATGGACTTTCGAATGGTTTTTATGCAGGCAATAAAAATAAAACTTTTTTCTGTAAATCGAAACAAACGCTACACATGTATACACGCACGCACGCGAAGGCCGATCACGTCAGAGTCGCTCGTAAAACAAAGCCCCGTATCGAGATGCGATCTCGTGCAAACGAAATCCGAAAAAAGCCAAGCGCACTTGCTCTTCGACGTTGAACATTTATGCACAGCGACGTTGATATATTGCAGAACTTCTCAGATTCGTCTCCTCGAGCGCAAAAAAAATCCCTATCTCTGTTTACGAGACGCGAGCGAAAAATTCAAATATAAATCTCGCACTCGTTGTACCGTTTTCCGAACCGACATCAAAACTGTAAGGTCGAACGCCAAAAAAAAGCGTATAAACAAAAGGGTATCAACTGCAGTTTGCAAAAAAGCTCTCTTTTTTCAGTTTTATAGCTCTTGCTGCAGTTATATAGCTCTTTCTCTCTCTCCCATAACCTTTTTCCACGTCCACGACTATACGTGCAGCTGTTTGGCATTGTTAGGTAAATCGTCGGCTCGACGCCCGGCGATTGGCTTGCCGAGCACGTTCCGCATCCCCTGCACACCTCTTTGAATTATAAACCGGAGCCGCTGTCCGCCGTAGCTTTTTCGGTGCTCTACTCTCTTTTAAGAGCAGAGTTTTTTTATGCTCTCGCCGTTGTTGTTGTTGTTGTTCCTCGAGACTACTATGTATATAAACACAGAAGATCTAGACAGTACGGAGCCGAAGAAAAAATCCGCTCTGCCTGCACTTGGAAGCCCCGTGGGCGTTTCCTTTTTCCCTGCCTCCGCGAATATATACACTTTACTTTTCTCGTCGAGAGCCTCGATCCGCCCACGTTCATTAGTGCTGATAAAAAACAGGAGGTGCAGTTGAGAGCGAACTTTTTTCCGATTCTACTTTTGAATTAGGAATATTACGCTTTAAGGGCCGTGTTTGTTTTGCCGCTATATACCCAGAGTCTTTTGTAGCCCCGCCCCTTGTTAGCAGCGAATTAACTGTTGATTCGAGGATTTTTTTTACGAAGAAAGTCAAATTTGCTTTTCCGCGTAGCCGTTTTCCAAGTGGAAAAGTTTGCTTGAAAATCCTCTTTTTGTTAATCAAAGGGAGAAACGGTACTTCCTTCTCCTGAGAAATTTTCATCTCGTTAACACGACGATTCTTGGAAAGCGTTACGCGGAGATATGAAAAAATTCTGCAGATATAGAGCTCTTCGCCCTCGGAATCGGTAAATTACTTCGTCGCAGAGGCGAGCTTTTGTTCGCAGTTGAAAAGTATTCAATTTCATAGCAGAGCGCTAGCGCTCGCGCATTACTTGTGCAGTCGTGAAACAGCCCTAATGTTCATTAAAAGTTCCGCCAAGTTCAGCGTTGCACAATAGCACGCGCGGTGCTTTTACGCGTGGGCATTAAAAGAGCTAAAGCGTTCGTCGCTTCCATTACCGACCATCATAAGAAAATTAGATTTTCCACAAACTCAGATGAGAGAATTTCATTACGCGAAAATACATTTCTCGCAAACTGTGCAGGGAGAAAATCTAAAAGTGTACGTAAATGTCCACCTCAAAACAAGTAAAGCGTCGCGTCGCAAGCCCGCCGAGACCACCAAAAGCACTTTTTTTCGATCAAGCTTGCCTGATCTCGAATTTGCAAGTCAAAAATTCGCAGTCCTGTGCTACTCTTATCAAACGCATTTAATTTTCGATCCCACGTCCGGCCGCAAAAACACGCATATCGATGATTTTCCATGCAGCTCGCTAAGTTACTCTTCTCGCTTTGTGTCGAGTTCGTTCGCTCATTAGCATAACGTTGCGGTCGAAGCAGGCGTTCGACGAACGTGTGTGTGTGTGTAGAGGCTCTGGATTGGCTGGCGAAATTGTGTTTCGAATATGGGCGATGTGTTTATGCGCGCGAGACTATGATTATATGCGCAGCTGATGGTGCGTGTGCATGTGCTCGGTGAAATTAATTTGCGCGATCGGTAAGGAGTTCTCCGAAAGCCTCCGGGTGTAATTAACGCGGGTTTGCGGTTTTCGTAGATTTTTAAAGAAATTTTAACCTTCGTCGTAGATTTCAGTGTGCAAACCTTTACATTTGAATTTTAATGAACAACCGAAGCCACGTACCTATATGGCAGTCTTCATCAGCAACATCGACACACGCAAAGCAGAATATGCATCGCTGCAATAGCTCGCGCGAATCAAACGGTGGCTCACGCGCACGTGTCGGCAGTGGCTGGCTTAGGATGACGACGAAGGTTTTATCACGGTTAATTAACGGAGTAGCGCTAACGAACCTGATTACCATTAGCATGGCTAACTGGCCGCTATCTCTCTCTCTCTTCGTCGAGGAATAGAGTCGATTCGAAATATACACACACGCTCTCGCAACGATGATTCGTGTGGCGCGGTATAGACCCGAAGAGTTAGTTTCTGAATTTCGAAAAATGTTTTCGCAGAAAAGCCAATTAACCTCACCATTGCAGCGTCTCTCGTTCGTAGCCTGAGGATAGGACTATCAATAACTCAGGGCATCGATGTATATAGCCTCCAATAACAGCTCCCCGATGAAACATTTTAAAATGATTAAAATTCCGTCTCTAACACAGGAGCTCTCTCGGAGAAGAGAGAGCCTTCATAGATCTCCTCACGGCGGAAGCACCTGCAGCTCGAGGCGAAAACGTTCGTTCAATTCAATTTGCAAGTTCGCGTGTAAGTTTGGAAGAGAGTATAGTCTAGCTAGTAGCGCATGGGCTGGAGAGAAGCAAATGAAGGGAGGAAAAGGAAGGAAAGTAAACGGAGAATGGGACTACAGCGGCAGTAGAGGTAATGGAGTAAGAGAAGAGAAAGCTCGGAAGGAAATCGAGAGATAAGGCAAGGGTTGGACCGTGGTCTGGAAGAAAATTATTGCGGAGAGGGTAGCGAGGGCTGCTGCTGCTGCAGCGCGCACGTCGAATCAGATAATTAAATTTCTCTCTTCCGCGCGCGCACGAGCTTTCTACTACTGCTACTTGGCTCTCTCGTGTTGTCGTTGTCTCATTGTTGTAGCTTGTTAGGACTGAATTTGCAAGACTTAAGTGCTCTCTCTTCCTCTATTGCTCGAGCTCAGTCCAACAACTGCATTATCTGGTGTGTGACCCACCCTGACGCTATACTTTCTGAAATTATAGGTGCTTTTCTATTTCCCATTACTTCAGCTTCTATACAATTCCTCGAATTACGCGCGCACACAATAGTCTTCGTTATGATTCTTGATCGGTCACATTCCATCATTGCATTATTGACGATGATAGCACAGCATCTCCGCAATGTGTTCGCATTACCGGAGAGAGTGTATGGATGTGGCACAGTAACCAGCGGGAGTTCTCGTCCATCTTTCCAGTCTGCACACACGTATACAGCGACCTGCTTACACTGGGCCTCCGCCCACTTGCACACGGCAGCAGTAGCAGCAGCAGCAGAGCAGCGTCTGAACGACGATGGCAATAGAGATATAGAGAGTTTCGGGCCAGGCTGCATGTGACGGAGAGCTGCTACGACTGTGTAACCGCGATAATGGCTACTAAATTAGTCGGACGACTTCTCTCCTAGCCCGGCATCAGCGACCTCTATATACACGGTAAATACGTGTCGTCGCGCCGTTAAGCCGCTCTCTATTGTTACACTCGCGCCATTGGTAACAGCGACGTATTGCCAGCAGCTCTCTTTTGTAAGTATGGCGGGAAAGTGTGCGCGGGGGTCGACGATAGTAGTAAGACTGCACTTTGCGGGGGCAAGAGCGCAGGTTAGAGGCAGTAACGCGACTCGTAGAATCGTTGTTAACAGCGGGCGCGCTTTGTTCTTCTCGTTCAGAACGGCGTTTTATGTGAAGCTATACTCGTTGAAATACGGATCTGTGCGATGGTTTAGAAAACGATAATTTTGAAAATTTCCCACGCGAGAATCAGCAAACGCAAGCCTCTACCGGAGATCGTTCCCGCAAAGGACGTGGGTGTGATTTAATGCCGCCGGCCACCCCCGGGATTGCGCAATTCCGAGAGACATAATTAGGCCGCTAAATACCCGCGTCATGCGACAGAGTAGAGAACGACTCGGGCAGAGATATATATACCTGCCGCTTCTGCTAATGGTGCTAATTTTTTCCTCGGAGAGAAAGAAAGAGAGAGAGAGAGAGAGAGATGATTCTTTTGCGGAGAGAGAGAGAGTAGGACTGCAGCTTTTTCTTTTGCCGGAAGTCGAGTGCTTTTCAAGCGATGATTTCGCTGCGACGAAAGAGAGGCCGCTGAAAAGCACTGGGGTTGGAGGAGTTTTTTCCCCCGCGAGATTTTCAGTCACTCGAGGTGTTATTATAAAAGTGAGTGGGCTGTAATTTGCCTGGCCCTTTATTTTCAGAGGAGAGAATGCTTGCTTTGAGTCGAAAAGCGCTTCCTACTGATTATCGGACAGCCAAGCTTCCTTTTTTTTTCAAAACGGTTATTGCATTTTGTGAGATTTTTCGGAAGACAGCGAGAGCGAGGAAGATAAAAGCGGAAGGTGTACGCACTTGGCACAGAAATTAATGTTGGCTGCTTTCGCAGCAGTAGCAGCTCCGTAACCTATATTACTCCGGGGCTAATTTTCCCTACGTGACCCGGTCCTTCATCCTCCCATTTTTTCGCGCGCGGCAGCCCCTAGCTCGTAAAGCAAGCGACTATCTTGATTTTCGTATTCACAATAATTACGCGGCAGAAAGGAGCCAATATAACGACGACTATGACAAGCAATTAATTAGCCTTCGTTAACTCGAGCGCTCGATCATGTGATCGTTCACGTCTCGTGTGTCCCTCTTTGTGCCGTCGTCGTCGTCGGTATTATACGCGTTTTGGTCGCTGCACTTTCCGTCATTAAGCACCCACGCGTTCTGCATCAGGACAATAGAGCCGTTATAAATATCCGCATGATTTCTCCTCCGCGATGACGCATCGACGACTTGTATTTTTACGTCTTCATCGCGAAAGAATAAAGAAAACCACTATCTCCCAATATCAACACGGCTCGAAAATTTCACGTCCGAAGCGACCGGTCGGATTACGCTTCAGGCTCTGGCGATCAAATATCGTTTGATTACGGCGGCGGTGGCGCCTGCAGAGAGTGACGTATAAGCCCGCGTTAATTCGATAGTCGCCGCAAACTCGTTTTCGTCGCGCGTCGCTGCAAACACCACCGCATCGAGAGAGAGGAGCGGCTTCTCTGTGGCTAGCTCGCGCATCGCCGGATATTACAAGCCTCGACCCCTTGACCTATGACCTTAAAACTCTCTCGTGTAGTGCGGTGGTTCTTTATAGGCGGGGGTGCGTTTCAAGTTCGTTTCTGCGGTGAATGTTTATTTTCGAGCTGCGGTAGTATATCAGTATATACGGACGTCGACGAGAATGCTTGATTAGAGAGACTGGAATATATACACGCATATATGTTTATGCATAATGCGTGCGCACGTATACGTAAATCGATCGCAGCTCGCGCGAAAAAGTATCGGACAGCCGAGAAACTGGGTCATTCTCAAATCGCCGCACTCGTACCAATTTTTTCACATTTCTCTCGAAGAAAGCATAAATTCGAGAAATGAGCTTTTGTTCGCCTTCGACTTATGTATACGTATTTCGCAGGTGCCTATGCATAATTAATTCTCGCGGGTCGGCATAATAAATCATCTGTAATAATATCAAGCTGTGTAAACTCCGGGCATCGATAATGCAATTTCAGCTGCAATATTAGTTTAGTTGGCAACTGCTGCTGCTACTGCAGCAGCAGACCGCGCGCCCTCGCTATACTCTTGAATTCATAATGCCGAGATTATCCTCCGAAATCTCACAATATATATTACGCGGAGGCCGCGCACTATTAGAACACACACAGTCGAATTTTGTCAACCATTAAATTATACGTCCCGCAATTTATCGTTGCACTTGCACTGGCGTATGTACGTCTGTACACACGTTAAATAGAAGAAGATCGATAACCGCGTATATAAGCTATGTTCAAGACAAACATCACTGCACTCCTTTTGATATAACTCGAAAAGCACACAAGGCTCTATAGTACATAAACCTCGAAACAGCTGTCGCTACTCGCGTAACTTCGGCTGAGCTACATCCGAACGAGCATCAAAGCTCTTCGGAAACAATGGTCCGGTCAAAGTCGCCAGGAAATCAGGCGAAGAGCAAAGGCTTCTATATAGATACACTGTATACCCGGAAAGAACAGAGAGAAGTGTAAGACCACTGCAGCAATCGGGAAATTGAAATATTTCGAAAAGTAGGTCAGGAATAAACAGTGAATCTTTTGAGGTTCTTCATACATGAGTTATCTTCTTCAACGAGGAATATTACCGTATGTTTTTCAATAGGACTTTTCGATCGATAAAGAAAAAAAGTTTCGGTTTCTCTAATCCAGGGCAATAGCAACAACGAAAGTACAATGCTCGTAAGAGATAAAGGATGATCGGGTCCAGCCTCACGAAAGCTTGCAGCATCTTTTCTGTTGCAAGGTACGAGAAAGAGAGACCTCGTTCTTCACCCGCACAATGGCTAGGTTTGCCTTTTTTTTTGATAAATGAAGGGAGCTTAACGAGATATCTGCCGATCGTGAGCGGATGAGACGTTTTTCGCGCGGAAATAGCTGGGCTGGCTTGTAATCGATCGCACGACGATATGGCCGAGTCATTAGCGCGTCGATCGCATGTCACTTTACCGAGACGACGTCCTTCCTTACGAGCTGCGCTGCTGCTATACGTGAGAGCTTGATGCGAAGGTTCGATCTTCGCTGATTGGACGGGCTTTTTCTCTGGGTCGGATTCTCAGGATGATTGTTCGGAGGTAATGCGAGAAGGTGGTTGAGGATTTTCGGAATAGTCGCGATGCCGTCTTATTAGTTCAATCAGTTATCACTGACACCGACGATCTAGTAATGTTGCTAAAGTTTGTAGAATTATAATAATATTTTTATGAGAAATAAGAATAAATAAGAATAATTTTATTATTTATGGCTAATACAGTTAACGAATTAAGGATACTTTGTTGATTTTAGTAACAGAAACAAATTCGACGAATTCCCATCGATGCGGCTCTCCCCTTCCAAATTCCATAGATCCGAGTAAAACATAAGTTATTTTTTAAAGCATATATGATTCACGGATGATTCAGAGGACAACCATCAGGAAAAATCAAGAAGAGAACAGTTAACAGAACGAACACAACTGTTAAGTAATTCTGAATAGCGAAAGTGGCAATCAATTTATAATTATATGCTCTGATATCCTTTAATTATCTGTAATCGTATAACTGGCAACGTAACAAAGCTAAATGAAAATACTAATGCAAAAAACCCTAGTAGAAATTAATTATGAACTGCATACTGTAGTATCAGAACGAACGTCGAAACGCGTTGTACCACTGTAGCAGATGCTAACAGGCTTTCGTCTTTTGTTGCACTATACACTGTGCTCCGAGGAAACCGTAAACAGCGTCGGAAATTTATAGGTCTTCTTACGCGCTACTGTGTACGCACGTATTCCTTTACTTCCGCCACGTAAAAAAAAATACTAAAAGGCCGGAATAAAAGGCGTCGCGTGGCAAAGTTTCGCATTGCTATATACCTTTTCAGTTGCGGAGAGTTAGCTAGCAAGTCCCGAAGAAGCTTTACGCGCTCTGAGTTTACCGGCTTGATCTCTGTAATTCGCGATAAAAAAATTGGCGGGAAATTCGTTACCAAAAAAATTTCACAGAATTGTACTAAAGCTGCCTTCGAATTTCCTGTAAGAAGACATTATTTTTCTCCGTCACCCAGATTCGGTAATCCGTATGCAATGCAAAACACCTTCGTCAACGGCAACAATCCCTTTTCATAAACGCATATACGAAGAGCAATCGGAGTATACAATTCAAGCGTCTTCACGCGGAGCTTATCACTCCGGAAGCAAGTACACTATATAGGTACTGCAGAAGGAAATTTCGCGCTCGGCGAATCCCATATACCTCTATCCGAGCGCACGCACATCAAGAATCAGCGCGACAACTCGGCGTACCTTCTGCTCTCCGCGTAACACTTTTACCCCCGCGCATCACGTTAGTATCCCCTTCCCTCTCTCTCTCTTTCTTTCTCTCTCTATCTACCGGAGGCTAATGAGAACGAGCTCAAAAGAGAGAGAGAGAGAGCGCGAGCGAGTGAGAAAGACAGTAGCTGCAGAGAGAGAGCAGAAAGAGGAGGGGCTGCGCTGCAAGCCCGGGAGCTCTATCGACCGACTTCTCTCTCACTCTCTCTCCCCCGCTGTGTGGCTCAGGTGTGCCGAGCTCGCGAATTCTCGATGCTGTATACTCGCCCCCCCCCCCCCTTACGCGCTTAACTTTTTGCCGTTTTCNCTCGCCCCCCCCCCCCCCTTACGCGCTTAACTTTTTGCCGTTTTCGACGGGGAGAAGTGCACTCCAGAGGAAAAAGAGAAGGGGCTTCTGACTAACGTCATTCGACGCCGCTGCTACTGGGACTTTTAGAGGGCGGCAGAGCCAGGCTTTGAGCTCGTCAAGAGGCTCTTTGTGGGTGTGAAGATTGGACCGACGCGGTGATCATGCGGTTCAGGCTTAAACGGCTACGTGGGATAGGATGAATTGGATTAAACGAAGGATGATTTTCGTGTAATTCGAGCTAGGACCGTGAGAAAAATGGAATAACTTGAGAATTTTGAAAGCGCGGGAAAGGAAAGTCTTCTCGCGCGTGTATGTATGTGTGTATATATATATATATATATATATATATCAAAGGCCAGAGGAGGTAAAAAAATTGCACTTTTCACCGCAACTTTCATGCACCGAAGCGGCAGTTGCGCGTTCCATCTCTCTCTTCTGGAACACGCGTTAAATTAAAGACGAGCTCGTTCTTGCATGAAAAACTAGTACACAGAGTAAAGCTTGAAAAATGCGCTTCCAAGCACATTATAATGAAACGGCTTATATTAAAATTTCGAACTCACGTGGTTCCGTGCTCGATAATGGGTATAATGGCTCCTGGCGATACGTCTAAAAGCCAACCAGTGAGCATTGGTTGACATTGTGATTTTATGCAGCGTTGATTGCTTCGCGGACGGTCCCGTCGAATTGCCGAGCTCGTCAGCGACCGCCGACGTCCTTTCATGCATATATATGGTAATAAAAAGAGACGAGGACGTAACTATGCCGACACCATCGCGAATTCTCTCTCTTCTCTCTATTTTACATTCCACGAAACGCGCGACTGTAGTTTTAATTTTTGCCGAGATGCGACAGCACAGTTTATATAACCAGTGAAAAATAACGTAATTAAGCGTGTATCGATAATTTTATACTAGTATACCATGCACAGGACAATTTATACGGGGGCAGTTACGCATCAACGCTCGCGATAATGTACGGGTTTATTAATAATGAGCGAGCCAGCGACGCGGATTCGTTAGTTCGCTCGAACGATACTCGTAATTCGCGTATATCGATAATTTATATATGCAATTAAAGCCTGCTCAAAACACAATTGTCAAAGCCAACGCGTTGACTGTAAAAAAAAAGGGCGTAGAGGGTAACTTTTCAGCTAACAGCATGTCTGGTGGTCGAGACTTTAATGAAAATTTCATCAACCTGTCCGAAAACTCGTAACTTTCGAAATTTGAAAACGTCCGCCTCTAACCAGCCATCTCTCTGGCACTGCTTATACACCGGAACGCGTTATTTTATTCATGCGCGCTCCGCAGATCGTAAACGCGCGTACGTAGCCGCCATTTCCATATGCAAAAGCGTCCTACTCGTTGTTCCCTCTCCCTATCCCTTTTCTCTATTGCCTTCCCGTCGAGGATTATAAGCCGGTGAATCGCTATTGGCTGCAGACGAGGCTCGTATCGACAAGCGTTAAACTGGTAACGTTATTTATTAGTCAGCATCTCGTATAATAAGCTATACCGATCGCGAGTATGACGAAAAGAGCGCCTATCGAGTGACCAGGTTAGAGTACATTCTCTGTGTCGAAAATCGGGTCGGCTTAGGGAAGCTCGTAAACGCGGTTGAGCTTCATCGAGCGCGAGAGGCAAGGATCAGCGAGATTTTACAAGGTTAAAGATAGCGAGAGGTGATTGAATTTCCCTCAGGATAATTCAGGCTGTTGCCGAGGCTAAATCGACAGCAGGTGTTTAGTATATTAGCTAGAGAGCGATGGCAAGCGAAGCGCTACTTGTTGCCGGTGTGATTCGATTTTTATCAGCGGCTCCGCGGAATTCGATTGAAATAATCAACTATATAGAACGAGTGCAGCGCTAAACAGTCGATCGGGCGAAATTACGCTCAGCCGAGCCGTGAAATTTTCGACGAGCAGTAGCAGCGGCTGTCGGCGACGCGCCGGTAATTTTCATTGCATATTCAGCGGACCAGAAGCTTCTCCGCTACTGCTGCTGCTACTGCTGTACTGTCGTTTCCAGCAGTCGTCGAGTTATTACGGCGTTGCTACACGTGCTGGCAAGCCGGGATAGGCCAAGTCGATTAACTTCTTTTTTCTCATTGCAGAACGCGCGAAACTGCGCAGTACCAGGCTATAACAATGTACTTCTCGGGAGAGAAGAAAAATGCAGCGAGAGAGCGACTTTTTCTTAAGTGTGTAAAATATGGGGTCGTTAAGAAGGGTTGGTAGTAGTGGTGGTACTACCTCCGCTTTATAGATTTTCCGAGCTTCGTGTGTGTGTGTAGCGTTTTATACGCGGCGCTTGCATAAACGGATTTGATTAGCGATGTACATACATGCGGCACATTGTAAGCGCGCATACCGGAGAATATACGACCCGGGATATAACTTGCTTATTCGCTCTTTCTCTGTCGATATTGCCTCTCGGTTTACTTTCGTTATTTAAGACCGAAGAGGCAGATTATTCGATACTCTCTGCAAGTCGTTGGATTTTTCCTTTTTCACTTTCGATGTAAATATAGCGTGTACAGTATAGGAGAGTGAATGTTTTTCTAGTGAAAATCGAGTAAGCTTGATCTCGCGAGAGTGGATGTTTCTCGGTGCGCTAGATGCAGCGGAGATTGTGCACTTAAAGGGGGAAGCCAGTCAAGGATAATGGATAATACATTTTCCAGCAACGCATTCGCTCTTCTTTAGTTTATGTAATGCGCTTATCTGCTGTACGTATATCGAGTCAGCGGATATTCGTCGCGTCGTATTGAATTTTTGATACTCGATATAAGCTCAGCCGTCGCATCGAAATTCGCGTTTTATTTATTACGTCCCTACGAGTATACATGAGTCAATTTTCCTTGTACACTGGAGATAATGCCGTAAAACTAAGATCCTCTAATCCTATGCCATCTTTCTCTCTCGCGAACTTCAGCGCCAGAAAAGGAACGTCTTTGCAGACAAGACACTATACAGCACTCTCTCTCTCTCTCTCNTCTCTCTCTCTCTCTCTCTCTCTCTCTCTCTCTCTCTCTCTCTCTCTCTCTCTCTCTCTCTCTCTCTCTCTCTCTCTCTCTCTCTCTCGGCTTACACAAAGTGACACAGCCGCGCGCGACGTCTATTTCCTCGCTGCATAGCAGCAGCAAGCAACTACATAATAGCGCGCGAGATACTCTACGCTACGTCAACTGGATATTAATTATACGCGCCAAGGCGCGCAAGCGGGCGGGTGACTGTGTGCGTTATATTATTCACATCGAGCTATATATATATATGCTGCGCGCACGTGTGCGATATTCTAGTTCCGCGAGTGTGTTCGTGTGTTTGGATTCGCGCTTCTGTGTTCGGGCATTCATACTCGCCAGGCGGCGGAAGCGTTTGATATTATGATGTTTGACTGCAGCGAGGATTTGTATTTACAAACATTTGATGTATAATGAATTCATTAGGGCTACAGCGCTGCCAAGCTATTGCATTGCAAATTAGGAGTTATTATAGACGTTTAATGTTTTTGATTCGAATAACTCAATAATAATACATACCAAGGCTGTTTACGCCTGACGGTAATCTTTACCGAGACGTACAGAGCACAATTTGGTGACCGTCGCTCAGGCGCACTATATGCATAATCTGCAATATCCTGACACCGTCGTCTAGCTCGACGTACATATAGCGCAGCTTGTCCGCGAGACGTTTAGTTGTAGTTGGCATTCGCGGACAATGACGCAAACAATCCAGCTCAGGCGGCACCATTGAGGTCCGTGTAATGATCGGCTTCCGGATACTCCCGCGTCTAGGATTCATGCTGAGCCGTTTCACTCTGGGAATTAGTTTACACAGTATATAATAACACATATTATATAACATAATTGCGAAAGTGATTTTTACCAGTTTTGGTCTTTTCAAAAGAGCCGCGTTTGCCGAAGCGTCGGAAAAGCGCTGATGCAGGTATCGCTCGATATGAATATTTTCCGAGCTGTGGTCCTGCACGAGCTGTATTTCTATAAATGCGCTTCAACGGATGTCAGCACTTTTCGAACGTCAAAATACACGGACCTCTCCTCGCTGTGTGGCATGAGAATCCAAAAAAATATATTTGAAATCCACGTCGGAACCGTTTACGTTCGAGTCGACTTATTTTGAAAAATACGCCCCGCTACCGGATTTTTCCGAGCAAATTATTCGCCAAAGAGAAAAATATATCGAATGGGTGGGTATAGAGCGAACGGTTAGCAAAAAACCGCAACAACAAAACGCTCGTCGATCGTAATAAAAACGGCATTATACTTTGCACGCTAGAGCTGGTGGTGCGCGCTGCATTTATACAAAAGGGGGAGGCGTAACGTTAAATCGAATTTATATCGACTCTCGATTCAATGCCTCTGAAAGGCGACGGGCAAAGCCATTTCCCGCGTAATACGCGAACTGAAAAATCGCTCACTCGCGCAGCTCGCGAGGACAAAGATTGAAAACGGATTTTTCCAATTTCGCAACGTCACCTGCCCCCTCTCTTCCCCCGACCACTGCCTCAGTTCATTCGTTGCGTATATACGATATGTATGGCTGCTGTTTCACGGTACGGGGGGAATCGCAGGAAATTACGCGGACGGGACCGAACGCACATCGACACGCTGACCGTAACGAATTAATACGTGACTAGTCCGAGCGTTGATCTCTTTCGCTCTAGTTCGTGGACTGCAACGTGTATCTGTTTGCCGATCGTGCGTATGTGTGCGAGGCGTCGTCGGTGGGAAATCAATTACAGTAATCCGCCATACAGGCAGTCGGGAATAATTAAAAGTTGAAATGCTGGCCGACGCGCGAGTGTGTGGTTAAAATATTATTTCGGTTCCAGATGGTTATATTCCGAGCTTTTAATTGGTTTTGAATATTCTATCTGACGCGCAGAGAGAGCGCTTTTTTGAAAAATTCACGTTATTATACAAAATTTCCTCGCGTCCGTACAGCGTATCGGTTATTGAATTCATACCTCGTCCATGATTAATCGCGGCTCAATTTCCTTCCGCTATAGCTTCCCATATAGCTGGCGTTTTATTATTCAAATCGAGAGCGCGGAGAAGCCCGCAAGCTCGCGCACACTTTTCAACGGCAACGGCAGCAAGTCGAAAGCAGCTTCTCTGTACGCGTACATTAACCCGGCGGCCGCTGCTCGTCCAAGCTGAATTAACGAAGTCACATTCGCGCGCGCGCGCGGCAGCCATCTCTTTAAATAATATATAAATCCCCGGGGAGCGCGAAACCATACAAAAGAACGGCCTTTGTTAAACGCTTGAAATTGAAGCTCTCTCTCTCTCTCTCTCTCTCTCTCTCTCTCTCTCTCTCTCTTCTCCGAGTCGCTCCGGCAGCGGAAAGAGCAAAGAGAGAGAGTATAAACTCGAGAGAAAGAGTGGGCGAAACGCGTAATTTCACGTTTAATCCTGTCGACGATCCAAACATTTTACACGGCCGCCGCTGCTGCCGTTGCCGGAGTGTATGTGAAGTTACGCGGGGAAAAAAGCAGTACCTGGAGGAAAAAGGAACTGCTCCCGCCGCTGTACTAGTCCGCGCGTACACACGTCGCGTAAATTTCGAGCGGCCACGAGAGAAAGCTTCTTTGTGCACCGCCGCGCACAGGCTCTATACGCTATGTTAGCGATGCATATACGCGTCTCTCTCTCACTGTGTGAGTGGTATTACTCGCTGCTCTCGTTTCTTTTTACCGGGCTTTTTTTTGCAGGCCACACGTCGTAGCTCCTTCGGTATACTGCGAGGTAGCTGCAGCCGGCGGGGAATAAAGCGTGGATAACGAGCAGAGCACCTAAATCTCCGCCGCCGGTCAGTTCTCTCTCTCTCTCTCGCTCTTTCAGTCTTTTTCTTCGTCGCCGAGCGAGTCGCGACTGGAAATATCGATGAAAATATCGCACGCGCGCTTTCTTTTTCAACCCCTTTTTGCCGCGAGGTGCTGTGCGATTTATCGGAACGCGCCGTGGCTACAAAACGAAATCGATACCTGGAAAAATGTATACCGTGTATGCGCGGCTGCGTCTCGTTTTTGCGTTCTGCTTACTAATCGAAAGCCGCGCGTATGCTACGCGCATGAGTAAGGAGCTTTAAACTGGGAAATTCGACTAAATACAAATTAATTGGAAATTTCCAAAACAAAGCCCGAGCAGCCGGAGAGCGAGCGAATTCGTCAAGGCTTGATCAAGATAGATTCGTCTTCCTGCACGTACAGCACAGAGCTCGTTGGCCTGTAACCGACGCGCTTCCCTGCTCCCATTCACATCAGCGCCCTCTACATTTGTGCTACACTCTATACAGCGGAGCGATTAAACTCCCTCCGCCTCTCCCCAAGGAAGTGAGTGTATAGGTACACTCAAATGCACCGTCGGGGTGCGTTACGGCGGCTCTTTTCACCCGTCAAACAAAGAAAGACCGCCGGGAACAAGTCCGAAGTGGTTCAAGGTTGTCCGGAAGCATCCGCAGCGCGCGGAAGAATAGTCCCGGCAATTATATTGCGCGGAAAGCCCAAAGAGAGCCATTGTGTGCGGGAATAATTAAATTCAACCCTCGATATTCTCGACAGAGAGGGAGTACTAGTGTGTGTGTGCGCGCGCGCGGCAGCCTCCGCAACTTCCGGTTACTCCTTCAGCGAATCGGGAGAGAGAGTTTCTACGCGCGCAAACTTTGGTAATTCTGGGCCGAGGCGGAATTTGCATTCTAATGCAGCTGTGTGCGCGGGCGGATGAATATAATTACGATCGCTTCGTTTGGCCCAAGACGCCGTGGAGCTGCAGTCAGTCAGTCGGTCGCTAGTCATCCCTTTTCAAACTTCCCGGCCGAACGTAATGAATTTTCTTCCCTGATTTTACGCGCCTCGCTGCCGACGGAATAAAGTCGCGGCGCGGTATTACGCTCTGCGTGATAATAGAGGCTGGAAGTTATTGCGCGCTCGCGAGAGTTAGGCTGCATTGTCTGCGAGTTTCGGTGCGGAGGATGCAGCTGTTGACCCGATTACTCATCCCGCAGCTATACTGCCTAGCCGATAGCGTATTTTATGCGGATATATAAAAACAAAGTTGGCTTTTATGCGCCGAGCCGCTCGCGGTAATTCGAAAACCCTTTGTGCGAGACGCGACCGAGGCTTTGAGACTTTTCTCTTTGCGGGTATAATGTACATAACGCGTAGGCGTGCGTATACTCGCGTGGGAGAGTACAGGTAATGAAGCAGATTTTAATCATCGGAGATGGATGGGTCTTTGATGCTGCGTAGAAATTCCGATATCGAAGCGATTCCTTTTTTTTTGTATTTTTTACATGAGAAAACTGGTGGGAAGGGCTAAAGTATTTCATTAAAAAGTAGGTATCAGTCGCGAGCAATCCTCATTTGATTCCGAACTGTCGCTAACGCGCGCGAGATTTCGAATCTTATAAACCAAGGCTATTTCCTTCTTTATGCCAGTCCTTTGACGTCAATAGCTTCTCCCACAGGCAGTAGGTCTCGCCCCCGCCACACGTCGGTATATTGCCGAGTCTGTAACCGTCTTTTCTATAAACGCTTCGAGGCATCATACAGTAATTATCCTCGTTACTTTGAACGCATTATACATACCACTGCTCTCGTTGTAATTAAATCTCCATAACACAAGATCTCGTACGTCGCTATATTAATACGAGCTATACACTTCCTCCGCGGGCTTTTGAATAATTCGCCGCACGTGTAATATCAATTTTAGACACACGCATGAGAAGCGCTCTCCCGCGCGGTATTCATGAATCTAAAATGGAGCGTTAGCGGCTACGAATTCATGATCCGCGAAATCTCTGAAAACTCGAAATATCCCTCAATTCTCCGCAATCCTTTTGGGCCAACTGTATACTCGTTCGAGTGCATATACCAAAAGCCAGCTTAACGTAGAGCTCATGTGTATTTCGCGGCTTGACTGAGGAGTGAGCGAGAAGAAGGCCGAGCGATGATGGAAAATAAAGCAGCTTAAGTCGGAAACGCGCGGAGGCAAAACAACGCGCGCGCAAGTATTATCTTACACCTCGGAGTGCAATTTCCGCTCTCTCGGAAACTGCGTATCGCTGGAGTAATGCGCCGTTGCTCCGTTTTCAACTCTGTCTCTCTCTCTTTCTTCCACCTCACCCTCTTTCCGCTACTTCCTCTCTGCGTTTTACCCCCCTGGCGAGCGCACACGTTCTCCACAGAGGGCGCTAAATTTTCTCTCTGACCTATTTCTTTATCTGCTTTATGAATGTTCTTTATACAAGTGTAGATATTTACCTTTATGAAGCGCCTCTTTATATTTCCTTTTATTTGAAGAGCTTTTGATTAATGTTTAGTTTAATGTTCCGAGTCAGCTTCATTCCATGCTTTCGTTCGTGTATTGCGTATATAAACCACGTATTATAACGTTTATCGAGGGATTGTTAGTTATAAATGAGTTGATTGTTTCTTCGAACAATGCAGCTTCGATAATGGTACCAGACTCACGTGTGTATTCCAAAGACATTAATCAAATCTGGCTTTGATCGTTTGACTTGAAGTTCAAGCTCCTCGTGTATACACCTATCGCTCGTGCCGAAGCAAGTTAACTGCGCTGCACTGAGCTATGTACACAGCAGATCCGCTCAGCCGTTACGCCCTATGCGACAATTTCTGTAGACCTGTAAGGCAGATACTGGGCGTAATGACATTTGTTGCGCTCGATTGTGGCTTCGCGAGCACGTTCCGGTGACTCGGTCCAGAACTCCGCGGGAAACCAATATCTGCTGCATTATTGATAACTTGCAGTTTATTAAAAGTAGGTTGTATTTTTAATAGAAGCGAATAGGAATCTCAGCGTTTCTTATCTTTTATTTTGCAATAATTTTACATGAATACAATTTTATAGATTGTCCTGTGTCACCGCTCCATTGCTGTTTTCACGCGTTGGCCTTCCAGTGTAGATTTCTCTTAAGAATACGAAGATCGACATAAACAATCCAGCGAAACACATGCCAAACGCGTAACTCAAATGTCGAATCTTTATGGTATCAGGGGTACTGTTAGTCTCTCTCTTTCTCAATAGTGTTTCTATCGAATTCGTACTATTTTTAGATGCCCTCACTTTGATTCCCGACTCTATCAACCTACGCAGTAGAATATCGAATCTTGTCATGTATGGCAGGTCATCCTTCACCACGTAGGTTATCCAAAAATTTCCTAGCTCCTCTTTCATCAAGAGAGCTTGGTAATTGCTTTTGACATTCGAGAAAGTGGTCAACGTTAACAAAGCCGACAACTTGTCTGAGGCGCAGGCGACATCACCCCGATTCAATAGTCTTTCTGTGCAAATACTAAAGTTAAGGTTGGTTTTTGTTTTCTTTGCCAGCTTCTTCATTACCGGTACGTTAGAATCGTTGATGGGCTCAAACATTTTATCTCCAACCATGAGCGTGAGGTTGCTCTCCACCAGATCCTCCAACATGCTGATTTCGTTAGGTTCGCAGGGTGCGGTAAGTATTTTGATCAGGCGACTTTCAAAGCCACAGGTTATGAGCAGCGCGAAAACTATCCAGGTGAAGCGTATGATTCGATCATGATTTTGCGGTCCTATTCGCAAAAATCGCTGATTCAGTACGAGATACCAGGAGGCGAGAATTGGATTTCGCTCATTTCGCAGGTACAGGTAGAGCGTGAGGATGGGGAAAGGTAAAAGACACATCACTGTACTACCAGAAAACCAGTGTTGGCCTATTACTTGATGATTTAACCCAGCTGGACGTCGAGGTACCACCGCGTAATAAGTACCGCTGTCATGAGGGTAAAGAAAGTCGAGCTTTCGGTTGAATATCACGTCCAAGTAACGTCTGTTGCCCAACATCTCGGATCTGAAATAAAATTGGAATATAGTTATTATCATATTTCATATACATATAGAAAGATATGGGCTGTTTTATTTAAACCAACTAAGATATTCACCTATTGAGGAGAATATCTCCAATCAATCCTACGCTTTCTCCGCTGGGTAAAATGATTCCATAGTTAGCTGCTGTCGATTCATCAGATTTTAATACAAGAGTAAAATTCATTCTCTTTTGTAGACTATTTACGAATTCAACGTCTTCGCCAGCCACTATTTCAGTGTGATCATCTGTCAACTGTACGTAAGGAGGCTTATGAAACATGGATATGGTTATTGGATATCCATACAAATTTATGAATTTATCTGGAAACAATGGCTTATCTCTTTCTAGAACATGGACTTTGCCTCTTTGTTGATTAGCTATTGGTACAAAAGGATTAAAATTGAGCGTATCAAAATTCTTACGAGTGTTATTAAAGACTACTAGTACAACATTAGCTGCACCAGCAGACCAATAATCTTTAAATAATTTCTCAATCAAGCCAACTGCTAATGTTAATGAATGGCGCTTCTTGAAGTAATTTGAAATATTAAGGCCTTCAGAAGTACCAGTTTTGTAGTTTAATTTTTGGTGTGCAATATCACCCGTGATCCAAATTATAAATTTAGAATCCACATTCCACATATTACCAATTTTGATTTTCCATCTAGCCACATTAACGTCGCTGGGATTTCTAAATATGGCTACTACGTAATGAAACTTGACTCGATTTGACGAGGAAAATTTTGTTACTTGTTGATTCGTTTTAAAAAGAACGATCGGTACCTTCTTCGAATACGTACTTAAAATTAAGTTAGACCATTCTAAATGCACCTATGAAAGAATCACTATTTTAGAAATCGGTATCACTTGCTGTTAAAAATACGTCCAGAAATAATTTTACCTTCTTGTGAGCCAAAGCGTGGACGACAGGATAACTAACTTCTTGGTGCATTTGAATATCGATTAAACTTTCAATTTCACGAACGTAATTTTGTAAAAAACCTCGATTTCCAGAAGTTTTATGTATTACCAAAAGAATAAGAAGACATGGCTTATACCACCACATTGCGATCATTGTGAAATACTGAATGGGCAAAGAAAATCACAAAGTACTTCGATACAGGATTTCATATTTCTTCGACTACAGATAGTCATCCAATATTCTAATGTTCTGATCAAAATAATGCTTTCCTGTAAGTGTATATCTATAATGCACGGACATTCTTATATAAAAGAAAAAGATCTTATCGTGTGCCATTACGAAATCAAGTTTTACTTATAAGATGAGAATGTCAGTGATAGCATAATACGAATCCATCTTGAAAGTCATTTTGATGATTGTGATTAAGGTACCATCGAAGGTTTTTTTGTTTATTACTTATTTTATTTGCTTATTCATTTGATAGCATTGTTCAGGCGTTTATAAAAAATACTATTTTAAAGTGCATGCACATAATTACTTAGATCTTCTGAAATTTTTTTAAAATTTCGAGTGTTACGATTTTTATTTTTAAAATATGCTACTGTGATTTCTGAGATAAATATGATGGTGGCAGCTATGTAACCAAAATAGAGAAAAATAAATGTGATATCAAAATATGACAATGATAACGCAACTACTTTGTGAGTATCTAATTATACTATCTTCAGCCCACTTTTTAAAAAGACCATTTTCAATTAACTGTCGAACAGTAAATTGTAGATTCTCTAAAAATGGACATCCATCTCTTACCATATATGTGACCCAAAATTTTTCTAATGGTTCCTCTACAATATAAGCTTTTGGTTTTTCCGTTAAAATAAGATTTCTAAAATAATATAATCCAAATAAATGATCCGCTCCACATGCCACATTATTATATTTTTCCAATTCTTCGTAACAATTGTGTAATTTTAATGTTACCGTAGCTTTTTGTGCTAGTTTTTGTTTATATGGTTCTCCGGAACTATTAAGCGGTACAACTATATCTTCGCCAATTCTTAATTGAATTCCATTATAATACAATTCTTCAATACTATGAATATCAGCTACAGTCCTGTAGAAAGTAAAATCGGCTTAGAGTTTCTTAATGAAATATATTTTATATATATTTTTATGTACTATTCCGTTATCCAAATAATTATTTTTGATCTAGGGTTCCATCTACGCTCGAAAATTTGAATCCAAAATTGGATATCTATGTTCTATGAGTTCGATATTATTGCCACGAAATATAACATCTTAAAGCATCGTTTGCCTTCATCATTGCATCGAGAGGATAAACTGTATAATTGTTAGACGCAAGTACTGATAATTTCTTTACATACAATGAAATAATGGCATTGCTTATCTGTCGGTCAACCTTCAATAAAATAAACAAAGCTTAGAATTTTTCAAATTAGTAATAAATAGAAAACTTACATTATATAAATATATAAGATAATATGAATACTGGCGATATTTCAGTAATTTCTTCAACGTGAGCAGTAGGTAAACTATAGTTTTCTAAAACAAAATCTGTGTTCACTTTTATGTTATTATTATGATTACAATTAACGATGCATATTACACACGCAAAACATAAACTGCTGAAAAAAATTTGACAAAAACACTTTTTTGAAACCGTTCTAACGTCCCACCGAAAACTAGCCATTGATGTGAACCGTTAAGCGTCTTTTGCGTCAATGTAGGTTTTGTCGGAGGGCCAACATTATATCTGTATTCATTGCGTGTCAAAGTATGAATAGAAAACAATCTGAAATTACATATTAATAGTCATTTCTTACATTTTTACAGTGATGACAAATCATACTTACGTATGATAATATGTACAGATCTGTGTAGTGATACTAAGCTCATGATAGCATCAAGGTAAAATAGACTCCCACACGTAGTTCATGAGACAATGCCCAATCATTAGGACGCAGGCATTTTTCGATTTGACCGAGGATAGCGATGAATTTTACGTGGCGCTGGTAAAAGCACAATTCATTGAATTGTCAGTCGTTCCTAAAATCGAGCTATAGGAAAATGTTATCGGTTAAATTTGGTTGATGTTGATGATCAGCAATTTCTCTTAAATACAGTTTTAAATTAAATTACTATTTAAAAAATAGTCTGTAATTATATCGCTTGTTTTAAACTTAATTTTTAAACAAGTTTCAAAGCTGGCTTATGCTCATTTCATAAAGGTGAATTAAAAATAAGTGTGGACTGCATTAAACTGCTGTATTGCAAACGGTATAATGATTTTTATTTGCAGATGGCAGTCCATTTGTACAGTCTACGCGACCTAGAGCGGAAGAGGTTGCGCGCCAACTAGCTCTAAATTTTTGGTTCTCTGCCAAAGATTGAATCGATGCCGAAGCATATTAAGGCCGATTCACGTGAGTATTCTTTAGATACGGGCCAAACAAAACTGTTCGCCTGCTGATTCCTTGATATTTTACGACTTTTATGTCGATTTCAGATTGAACGAATCATTTTTTAAAGATTTCTGTTTGACATGACTAATATGTGCAACAGTAATTTTATATGAGAAAGTGACTAACAATGATAAAGTGTTTCGTTCGTCAAATTTGAACAAGATAATAAGCAGGTGCCATAACAAGTTCTTGACTACTTCAAAAAAGTTTGTTTGATGATTTTCGCAAGCTCACATTTTCTTTTAGTTTCATTGAGAGATGTCGTATAGACTAAAAACTTTTAGCGAGATTTTTTCCGACCGTTTGTGATTAATACTCTGAAGCGAGTTCCCTTTTAGTCTCATATCAAAAGAGGCATATTTATTTTTCTTCTATTAGATTACAAACTTTAAGTGCGAGTGCTAAACTTTTTTGCACGTCGTTAATGACAAAATACGAGCATAAAAGTTTCTATTAAAAGTGTTAACAGCCAAATATGCAAAAGCTGAACTTATCAAAAGAAATTTCTCAAGTTGTACAATTTATGAGTGTGTCGCGTAAACTAAGCAATGATAATTCGACAACCCTCGACAGTGTCTAAGCCGCAGCTTCTCTCTGCATTAAATGGAAATTTCATAATTAGTCTTTAGTCTCAATTTTCACGAAAGAAACGCGCAGAGCGTCGGTCGGGTTAACGAGGCGCGAGCACTTTGGCAGTTTCACGTACACAAGATACACATTGCACGCTCTCTCTCTCTGTGTCGTCTCAGGATTCATCGAGCGTTATGAAGTGGTTATGCGGTTTGGGAGCAGCAGCGTCCTTGCACAACACTCCTCCAAGCTGTGTGGCTCTCGCTCCTTCCCTTTCCCTCTCTCTCTCTCCTTCCCCGCCGCCAACGGCTAATTCATTTCATGAGGTAGCGCTCAAAGGATTTCGTAATAATTCAAATTAACGCTGGATTCTTGCGAATTAACACATCCTCGTACGTTTCACCGAGCGCTTCCGAGTTTTACTTTACTTTCAATTAAGCCTCTGCCGCTTTTCAAACGAAAACGCGCGGCTTTGAACTTGCACGCGGAAATTGAAACTTTAAATATCATCGAATCTGCATAGAGATTGATGGATTTTGTTATTCGTTTTTGGGAAAGGAAAAAATGTGATATTTATATACTTTACATCAGCCACATGAATATTCATCATCCCGTTCAAAAATGAAAAGCTTGGAAAACGTTTCCCTTGCATACTCGCAAGCCCGAGCTAAACATTCATCATTGGAAAATTGCGCGTCAGCATCGCGAGAGAAAAATCCACTTACACTAAATAAACTCCGGTAAAAGCTCCCAGCTATCTCTCACAAAGCCCTTAAAAACGCGTCCCCCTCGCTAGAGTTTTAATTGGGTTAATCTCGTGTAAAGCGCACACGTGCGCGTCCTCTCGACGCGAACGTAAATAAAGCTCGGCTGTCCTCGTCCGCCCGATTCCCAGGGAAATAAAAAGCTTCGGCCGGACTCGTTCAAAGGCGGAAGCAACCCGGGCACCTTACAACGAGCTGCTGCTGCAGCCGCGGACTCCCAGAACAAACACATGGATCCGTTCTCTCTCGCGAGAGTTGCTAGGCGACAAGTTGTCGGATAGAAACCCCCCTCCTTGTAATGGTGGGGCTGACTACGTCACAGGTGACGTCACGATGTATAGATGTGCCTGACACGTTACTGCCAATGCCGTGAGCTGTGCTAGTGTGTTGTTGTCCCGGACGCAGCTTCGCCCCCTCCCCCACCACTACCGGCTGCCCTTCCAGCTTCGCGCGCGCGCGTGCGAAAGTTTGTTTTCGATTCTGTTTGAAAACACAGTGGAGAAAGTAATGCTCGAGCGCTCTTCTGCTCAATTATTTTTTAAACGGCTCCACAGTACAACGATCGATCCTTCTTATACGAGGTGTATTCAAATATTCTGGGTAAATAATGTAGCGTATGATGGAGAAATGATGCTGCAACCCTCTTGACATTGAAAAGCGGGGATGAACGCAAAACAATGCTCGGGGGATCACACTCCCCTGTCGTATAGATTTCAAGAGGGTCCGTCACACGAGTACGTGAATGCCTCCCCCCTTTTGTATCGAGGAGTCCTTTAGAGCCACTTGACTGATGCTTTAATTCAGCGAATCGGCATTTTGTGAATAATTGCCGAATAGGAGCGCATGAAGGGGAGCGAACAGGCTGTGAAATATTGTAATGTTAAATTTCGGGATTTTGATTGACGCACTTGTTTCAAGTCGCTGTTCGCGCATTCATCCCCAGATTGGATCACTGTAACGACGCGCGTGTCAACGACTGCGAAGTAAATATCGTTTGTAATTGAAAACCGCTGACAAAACATTGCTATCCGCAATAAATCTGAACGCCCGATAAGTGAGCCCCAGAAATGCACGATTTTCGAGGTCAGGCTCAGAGGCGATTTCTCGAGTCCTATAGGAGTCGACCTGCCGCGACAAAAAGTACGTGATTTTCTTCGTGTTTTCGCGCTTTTTATAAGCCTATGTAGGTTAGATTGACCCTAGACCCCGCTGGGATATCGAAAAAGCCCGATATCTGAGTCCCAGGTTCGGTACGGTGTGATATTTCGTCCCATAACAGCCCCTGCGCCACTATACGGTATTTTATTTGTTTTTTTGTCCTCATTCAGCCTGCATAATTAGTAAATTTATTTATTTCACGAAGCTTCCTTCTGGAGGAAGCGACATTGCTTGTAAGTGATTGACGGTAATATAGAACTTCAATAAATCGTGTTTCTTCGGGCGAAAAGTGACATTTTTGACCAATTCCATTCTGTTCTGTGGCTAAACGAAAGCCTAATGAGAACACGAATATCGAATTCACGTAACGACCCGAGGGAAGGAGGCCCGGGCAAACCCCCGCAAAGGCTGCTGAATGTTTTATGCAAAATGCTTTACCAACGATTAACCAAAGCCTATCTATAAAACCATCGTTAGTGGATTTTGCACCTCTTAAGATAATAGAATACCCATTTGTTTGCCGACCTGAAAATGATCAAGTGTGCGCCGCATATTTTTAATGAGTTTAACTTTGAAAAATTAGAGCCCGAAATTTTCAGTCGAGATCGAAAAAGAAAATCTCGTTTGAAACTTTTAATAAAGCGGGAAAACTCATTCTCGGAATGATAACGAGCGCCACGATAGCATATTCAAGGAGAGATTCAGTTTCGAAACTAAATGCAAAATGGAAACGCTAACTCGAATAAAAGCCTCGGAGGAGTTTTAAATCTCAGCAAGGACTTATCGATTTCCGGTGCAAGACACATATACACACTCGCGTACAAGGAAGGTATACACGATCGTCCCACTCGAAAAAGTGTGTCACCAGCAACGACTGCTGCAGCAACGGTATAGCCAGCTCATGCTTACTACAAGAATGGACGAGCCTCGGTGGACCCTTTCAAAATCTAAAACTGCGATCAAACATCGCAACTTTACGAGCCGAAAGCTTTGAGGTTTTATGGTCAAGTTCCGAGCGTCGGTGGCTCGCTCGTCTATATAAAATCTCGCGTTATTATGGGTCATACGGTTTTCAGGGGACGAGGTCACCGCCGCGCTATCGTTGCTCCGGGATCAAATAATGCCGCGAAGACGTTCATACATACGTCTTATACGAG
>CM053168.1:66516179-66579548 GCA_012977825.3 Pteromalus puparum
GGGGGGAATATACTCGCTCTATTCTATTTCCCCCGTTTAAGGCGATCTCTCTCTTGCTCTCGTCCGCGCAGTCGTTCGGAAGCCGAATTCTTATTATATTCGGTATGGTATTACGATAAGATGGCCCGCGCGATTTAGCATTCGATTCCCGAATTGCATCGAAAATTCATGAATCAAAGTCGCGCGTGCGCCAGAAAACCTTCCCTTATGCCCTGTATACATAATATACTTGCTATTCAGTCTTTATAAACATAAAGCAATTGAATCTTGCCGAGCAGAGCCGGTCAATCAACGTCGGAATCTATCCGCCGCACGAGCTTCCGCTCTCGAGAAATTCATTTTGCATAACAAAGCGTAGCGGTAGCAGAGGGTGTGCAAAGATGGCAGATTTATCGAGCCGAGCGCGTTATATCCTCCGAGGCTCCTTCTTCATACAGAGCCGGCTCGAATGCTTCCCCTCTTACAGCGAGCTCTCTCTCTCTCTCGCTCTCTCTAGCAATTTTATTCGTGGCCTAGTTTCTGATACTCGATAGATTTGAATTTCCGTCGTCTGAGATATAGGATGCCGTCGTTCTTTCTTCGGGCTGAGTAACATCGATAATATTTATCGCCGCGGCTGCGCCTTATGCAGTACGCTATACGCTACTGTATCAGTGTGCTGATATCAGAGTATAATGAACGGCGAGACGACTGTTTTCGTTCGATTTTTCAAGCGTTGGCAATAAGTCTTGCCGAGATTTCAATTAGTTCGAGGCGTCGTCGACGATTCGCTCTGGTGCTTTTTTTCTCGCGTATAACTCTGAGAAATGAGGTATGTAGGGTTTGTCCGAATGCGAGATTTATCGGGGAAACGGATTTATTTGCCGAGTGATTTATACCACGGCGATGTCAAAATTTCTGAGTTATTCACTTTGGTCGTATAGTATTTCAATTCTATAAGCTTTTGCCACTGCGAAGGATCATTCCAATGGTGTATAGGAATAATTTTGCTTGGTAAGGGAAATGCACGAAGGTGGTTTCATGAGTACTTGAAAAAATAGACAGAATGGAAAATGAACAAATCAGTTTACCTGTTGCGAACATTTTCGCAACTGTTGGCCCTGCTTGGACCGCTCATGCTGTTTCATAACCATACCGATATTATTTTGAACTTCGCTAAAAAACAATCACTAAAAAATTGACACGACAATTCAGAAGAAAAGTTATAAAATTACAATCTCGTGCATGCATACAGATACACACAAGTGTGCAGAGGTATAAGTCGACTCCGGAGGAGGAAGAAGGCCGCCAAGCTGGCTAGTGATTTACAGAGAGCACGCCCCCGGTTAATGTTACCTGCCACTCCATTACCGGTAACGACGAGAGCTGGGTTGCCTCGACAAACTCTCTCCCTCTCTTTCTCGGCAAGTCGTAGAGTATATAGTCTCTGCACTGCCGCCGGAATGTAAACTAAACTAGGATACTAGTGCGGCTGTCTCTGTATATGTGTGTGATAGATATAGGCTGCGCTTACTTTTGCCTCTACTGCGAAACTACTTTTACGAGGCTCTTTAGAGCCCTGCCTTTGCCAAATCGCTCGGCGAAGCTTCGTAGTTGATTAATTTTTGTTGTTGTTCTTGGGGAATTTCACCGTTGTTACGGGGAGATTCGAATTAGTTAGCGAACTCGATTTATTGAACGATTCGAAGCTCGCGACCGCGCGAGCTTAGGAAAATCTTTCGACGGGCGCGTCGAAGGTCCATAATGGAATATACACCGGTCATCGATCAATCTCTGAACGGATTTGTATTACGTGCATCTCTCGAGCCCCGGATTTTTTGCGTTGCTCACCGCGTCAGTATAGATATCGCTTTAGAGATAACGCGGATGAATTATTGAACTGCCTGGGCATTGCGCGATCGCATACGCCGAGAGTCGCGTACACGCATAATAACGGATAAGAAGTTTTCGGAGGAGGAAGCAGTATTTCAGCGCGTACGTGAGGTACAAGGTGTAATGCAGTCGTACATCCGGAGAATGGAAACAAAGCGACGAGCTGCACCACCACATAGCTACACCGCTTCTCGACCCAGTTAAAGCTCGCGCGCAGTTTAATTTAAAGCACCCGGGCGAAATTTAATCAAATTTTATCTTACGGCCATGGCGGAAAAAAGAAAAGAGAGAAGCGGTAGCAGCGCTTTTGGAATGGTAATTTTATCGATATTCTCGCGCGGTGCTGCTCGAAATTTTTGCTGACGAATATGCTTTTCGCGAACGATTTCCCGAGTGAATTTTAATCTCGCCCTTTAGCGATGCTTCATGTCCGCGGTTTTTATTTCACCGAATCCGTGAGCGCATTATAACTCCGTGTATATGCATACGATCATTATTTTCGCAAAATCGCAGCATCGCTACGGCGCTAAAAGCTTTCCGCGGGAGAATTCAATTGTGCCGTGCGCGGTAAAACAAGGGGATTAAGCGCGCGTAATTTAAACTACATTATACAAATACATACACACACACACACACACACAGAGCCAAGTTGAAAACTGTCTATTTCCTTAATATCCGGCAACTCGAAACTTCTCTCATCCCCGAGAGCTGCTCAAACAGCCCCAAAGTCGCAGCCGCGAAACAGCCTTCCGCCCGCCGTTCTTCCCAAGAGTCCTCGTTCAGGGACTAGCAGGGCACACAGCGTCAATCGATAGAGCACGCAACAGAGCGCAGTGGTGCAAGGAGCTCCTGCAGCAGCGATCGCGTCGTCAGCGGAGCTGTGGCGTGGGACGCAGCCAGCCAGGCGCTTAGGACTCTTAAAAGCCAAGATCGCAAGAGAGAGAGAGAGAGAGAGAGAGAGAGCCGACGGCGGGCGTCGAGGCCAAGGTCGACGGGCTATTCCCGCACACGTGCGCCGCCCGTCCGTGTATATGGCTCTTTCGGGGATTTGCACGTTCGCGAGCTACGAGATACTACGTATAGGCTATATGTATGCTAGGGTTGTAGGAGCTGGTTTCAGCAGTTTCATTACCCGCACAAGGTGTCGACGCTGTGTATGTATACCTATGTACTGTACTCTCTCGAGTGGGAGAGGAAACTCGGTGTGTACGCTGCGGACACGTGCACTCGTACGACGGGATTCTCACGTGCCCAGTTGTCGGCACTGGTTGCATTTTTCGGCCAAACGAGGGTGTTTATTGAATTTCGCGCTGTAGAAATGCCCAGGCACGATTAAGGCGAACGGCTCGTCTGACCACATACCGCAGTGTTCTACTGATTTTATGCACTGCTCTTTACGGGGTCTCGTGTAACAAGATTTTTGAGCCGCAGAGCTTCCAAGAGAATACTTGAAACGTTCAGTTTCGAAGTGTGCACACGTCAAACTTTGAAACGGCCAACTTTCCAAACTCGAAAGTAAACTTCAGTCCCAAACGCGATCATTTTTTCCCTCTTTTCTCCCGCCAGCGAACACTCTCAATATTAGATCTTTAAAAGTCCGTCTTACAAATCGCAAACTCGATTCCTTCTTCCTCGAAAACTCGTTTATCAAGTAAAATAGTAGTTTTCCGCTCGATAACGACGTTCCCCGTGCGACCGGCGACTGACAAACTCGCGAGCGCACGCGCGTGAGCAAACAATAGTTATTGGTATATTAAATCTCGAATCGGAGTTTGCACGTGTGTATTGTTCGAGATGCGCGCAAGAGTGAACGCGAGAGCGTGTAAATTATCGCAGTCATAAGTAAAATAATGGATGGCGTACGGGAACGTGTGCAAAACTGCTATAAAACACGGCGTGTATATTCGGGAGGTGATTTAAAGCGGAAAAACAATAGACACGTAATGCGTACAGCGATGGGCATTAAATTTCCTGCCATTAATTGAGTTATTCATAATAATATGCAATGATAATAATAGAAGGTGCTCTTGTTCGCGCAAACGTTTCGCTTCAAGTTGGATAAACACGTTGTTTCAACAAACGTTTATGATTGTTGAGTGTTTATATAAGTTAAATATGCATTTTTCAACCGCGTCGAGGTCTCGCAGAGAAATAAATTGCAATATTCAGCAGCGCTTAGATCGAGTTTGCACTGACATAAATTGTGTGTGTAGACACTATACAGCCCGCTTTACTACAGTGTACATAATCCATAAAATCGTGAGCCGGCCGATAGCGCTCTCTGCGGGCCAACCCCGTAGTCTTTCACCGCAACGCAGCTCGTAAAACTCAACTCACCAGCCATTCCTTTTTCGTCACGACAATTCACACGAAACAGCCTAATTAGCCTTTCGAACAGCGAAACGTCGCTCTAAAACGCGAACCGAATCATCGAACAATCCGAGCCATCCTCCCGAAAACTCGCACCGCGGTATAGAATCATCATCGGAAGCTCTCTCTCGCGCACCAACGGGCTCTCGTTTCGAAGCAAAGAGCGACCACCGCGCCGTAGTCGATTTAACGGCCCGTACTCGCGACTCTCGCTCGGGCGAATGTAACGCGTTTAGTTATGCGAATTGGAAACGGGGTCGTGTGTGTGTGTGTGCAGTCGGTTGGACGATAAAAGCTCCGATTCACGCCGCGCCCGTGATAACGGCCGCTCGTTATTGCCGTTGTCGTCGACATCGTCGTCATTTAGAGCAGCTCGGTGACGATGTTTGAACTCGCGCACTTTTTCAGTGCGAATGAACAAAGGGTATCGAACTTTGTTAATTTTAACGAGGGGCTCGAGGCTCTTTTGAAACATCGTAGCTGACACGCACTTCAATTCATATACGCGTATATGGAGAGGGTGAAAATCAATGCAAAGTACGTGTTTTTCTTCTCATATATCGTGTTCTTTGTCGTAAACCCAGTTCTTCGAGTCGGCTCCAATCCACAGCTCCATTCGTCTGCTTCCACGGCCGAGGTATAAGGTCAGGATGATAATAAACCGGGGAGAGCGTTTTCACGGGTACACGCCCACGAGTGCAAGCGTCGCTCTCTCTTTCTCGCTTTACTGCCACTGCGTAGTCTCTTTCTCCTGCTTGCGACGTTAGAGGTCGCATTGATTGCACCTACGACGACTACGCCCTACTACCTTACTATGCCGTATACGTATTACCCCGTTCGCTGTGCGCTGTCTTCTCTGGTTTTATTTCTCTTCCTTTTTATACGCTCGTTCAGTCGACTTTTATTTCGCTCTCTCTCTCTCTAAGCTCGATGGCTACTACCACTGCTGCTGTACGTGTCTTGGCGACGAGGTTCTTTGTTCTCTGTTGAGCTTTTTATTCAATTGATGCGATGGGTAGGAGAATTCGGCTGGGACTCGATGAGCGAAGCGAGTATTAATCAGTTTAACGAGGGCATTGTCGCTGTATAAAACGCGTATAAATAAAGCTCTGCGTACATAAAGTTGTGTTTTATTTCCAGCGTCCACAATAAACTCTTCAATTTCCCCGATCATAAATTTCCACGGCCTCTCTTTTTCTCTGCGTATATATCTAGTTCAACTCTCTCGCTATCTCTCTGCCTGGCTTTTTCTCTACAATATAGCTTTTTCCCGCTATCATACGTACCGTTTCTTTCCTCTACTCGGCTCGAGCTCCCATCATCTCGCTTTAATTTTCCAGAGGAAAAATGCTCTCTCTCTCTCTCTTCATCGGGTTTCCATATCGAAAACGCATTAGCCTCTTTCTTCGTATTCAAATCACTGGCTCGTAAAGTAATTCTTTCTACAAGGGGATAATGCACCGCGAGTTACTTATATATCGTCGACGCTTCAATTACGTGTCGTCGGTTTGTAAATGTGATTTCATGATTAGCTTTGTTCCCGCAGTTTTTCAAACGAGAAATCCACCAAAACAGCCGAACAAAGTTCAAGCGTACGGGGGCGGATTAGTAAAACAACGGCTCCTTAATCTAGCTGCCACCCCTATTATGCTAATCGTGACTGGAGAGGCTTGTGTATACGCGTGGCAGTCGTAGGTGTATATCTGCGGGCAAACGCGCGCCGTGGTTAATTGGGGCTCGAGTTGCCGACCCCCGGCTCGTTGTCGAGCAATAGAGTATAGCTGACGCCGGTATACAGCAGTGCTGCAGTGTGACAATGGTGTTGCGGTGCTGATCTGCTGAGGTAACGCATACAAGCCTCTGACTGGGGTTACACCGAGGCTGTATTGACGATTATTGTTTGAGGAATCGATCGGACTGTAATTTTAGGCGACTTTGAAGGCGGGGGAGCGCGATTATCGCCGGCTTTGACGTTAGTTAATTGGACTGAGCTGATTTTACGCGGAGTCCGATAAATCAACGGTTAAATTGATTTCGCGCAGCATTAGTCGAATCCTTTAAACAATGCACGTGTACACGCGGAATTGATCGCCCGAGGAATCTTACCACGCAAATTTCAAGTGTACAGCGCAGATAGCTCGTCATCCTCCGCTGGCTTTTCAAGACAGAGTATATATACACGCGACAGCAGCAGCAGCTTTGAGCAGCAGCAGCAGCAGCTCAACTCGATTTCAAGTAATTTACCGCCGCACCGGGAAAGAGATAGAGGCGCAGTGGCAAAGTTGGCCTCAGCTACTCGAAACTTTCCGGCATTGATGAGAGTCAAATATATAAAGCAAGCTTCCTCGAGAGACATTAATCTGGAGAGCGCGTGAGCGGCGAGGATGAATACGCTTTCGGGATGTATGACGCGCTTTTCCAGACCGATGGATCTCGACGTGCTTGAATTTCCGATATGGAACTCTGATTCATAGATTAGAATTTCAGCGATTGCTTGCGCGCGCGTGCGCGTATAAGAAAGTCATTCGCTCGCTCTGGGACGAGGAACTAATTTTTGCGCGACAATAAATTGCATAGCCACTATGCGCGCGACGACTATTCCCTTTTCAATTTAAAAGTTTTTCGCGCGCACTCGCTTTCTTGCGGCCGCGCTTTAAATGCCGGCTCGTTGTAATTCACTTTCTTTTCAGCCTCTCTGAGCGGTTTTATACCCGCGAAAAAGAGAGAGAGAGAGGCTGAAATATTTATGTCACGTTTTAACGTGGATTACGCGGGGCTTCGGACGAATTATCGAATTTCCTTCTGCTCGGAATGTTTTGAGTGACACGTTTTAATTAAAACGATTTCCATCGAAATTTTCCGCTTTTGTTGTTCTCTTGTGTATTTATTTTAAATCTGGGGCTCCTCTGTTATTTATATTCGTTCATCCCGTGCAATACAAACATATGCGCAATAAATGTTCATTCGAATATAAACAAAATACACATAGAGTCTTCTGACCCACACAATACCACATGATATCAGACTCCGATGTACACGTCAGCGTTAATTCGCGCACTTCGAATACACTCTCATCCAATTATAATCCCTCCAGTATAAACCGAGTCGAACTTTGCCATACTATACACTCCCGCGAGAGTTTCGACGATTTCATTTGCATCGATGCGTAACGCAAACACGCTTATATACACCCTGGAACAACTCTACAGCACACAGAGACTCATTGAACTTTTCCTCGCGACGAGATTGCACCGCTCACGCGGGAGATGGATCAACGAGTGCGAGCCAAAAATAGAGCGCGCGTACGTGTCTTTGAAATCGTGCTGAATCATCGTGAATCTATATACTATGGCATTTTTCGGGTCAATTAACGAAACAGTAGCTCATCAATGCAACTAGCACATATTTTATTCGCGACGAGCAGCAGCGTCACTGTAAGTGCCACGTTGGCGCGCATTAATTCGCGAAAGTGCCGTATTTGGTATAATAATTGAGTAATTAGCAGATTTTGACGGGCTCGAATTTAGGTTGCGCGCTGCAGTAGTGCAGAGAGCGAGAGACAGAAACGCTTACGCGCCGTTCAATAATTGACGCCCCGGTCCTCATTAATTAGCTCTGTAATTTAACAGATGTTACACTACTGCGATTCGCATATCTAATGCTGCTTTATTAATCAATAACAGCTATTCAACGTAATTATGATTATCAGAGAATTTGCAACATTGCGTACCATAGATTTGAGCGTTTTCGAATTTGATCGTGAAATTGCGTCGCGAAATTTGAATTCGCTCGATTATGTAGTTTATATTCTGAAACTATATTGTACCAACTTTTCCATAGTCTCGATCCGCTTAAATTTGCGTTTCCTCATACATCCGTCAAGAGTAAAATGAAAAATTTCCAACAGCATGAAATTCCCAAGGTCAGTATTTACAGAACACCGACACGAAAGCAACATCGCACCTTTGCAGTCATTACTATTCGAGCATCTCACGAGAAAACCGATAACACGCGGCTAAACTTATCGCGCGACGAATCCCGGGACGATCCTCTCCAAAAATATCCCATTCCTCCGTCTCTCTCCTGTGAGTATCTCTCCTCTCGGCGCTAATTTTACCCAAACATCGCGAAGCGCGTCGGCTGACGCGCGGAGGTATCGCCTTTTTCGGATCCTTCCTATGCGCGCGGGCGAATAAGCAAACAGCCGCGCGTAAGCGCAGCCACAATAGCACGGCTCGCGTCACACCGACTTTAGCGTTATATATACATTCCCGAGATTCTTATCCCGCGGGTATTGCACGCGAGCAATTTCATTCAAAGGAGAGCATTCCTTACGCGGTGAGGAGAGCTGTATATAGGTGTGTGCGTTATGTTGGTGGAGAGGAGGAAAAAAAGAGGGAGCTGTCGGACGTTGCGAAAATAGCTGCAGCTTTTTTGTTGCGCAACGCGTGACTGACGCGTTTAGTGGATTATTGCTGGAGAGGAAGGATGATGTAAGATAGGTGAGAACTGGAGGAAATGATAATGGGAGTAGTTTACGACAGTCCTGGGGCTGGAGGGATGCTTGATGCTCGGCATCAGAATACAGTCAGGCAGTGGGGAGGCAATGAAGGTGATCCTATAGGCTTCGTAGATCGAATCCGTTGTAGTCGAATAACGAAGCAGTTTTGGATAGGCCTTCCCCCTATCACTATAACTTTTGGCTGTTCTGTTAGTCTGCAAAGTATCGAAAAAGTATTAGCAAGTCGAAATATACGACTCATTACGGAATCGTCCGGCTGCTGGCTAGTGTGAATTTCTTATATACGACGCTGCGCACACATCTATATGCACGTCGAGGCCTCGGCGCAGGTGATAATTATATTATCATTATCTTATCTCCTCGGGAAATAGACCAGCCGACGGGGGTAATTAGAGGCGAATGACGAAGGCTACTGTACCGCTCTTGATTTCGTTGGAGGCATTATTATCAAGCGCGAGCGTGATTTTTTCTTCTCCATCGCGATGGTGTATGTAAATACGCTGCGCGATTTATGTAACCGTGATGCGAGCTGCTTGGATTCTTATTGGTATAATTGACGGCTGTGGGTGAGAGTCATAATCGGAGAAGTTTGATAGCGCACCATAACACCGTTTTTTTTTCTTACTTGTCAGATGCGATCTCGCGACATAACCTTTGGAGTTTGCCGATATATCGCGCGCGTGTGTCAAGTGCAGATTAATCGATGTGTGCGTATACCGATGACGAAAATGGATCAAGGGTAAATTAATAGCCGCTTTGACGTATGGGATGAAAATATGAGCGAGGGAATAATTTAGCGCTGCGCGATTAATATCGAATAATTAAAATGTTAATAATTAATAGAATACGACGGTGTTCTCCAGCGTTCGAGCATTAATCACAAATGTATTTAATTTAAAACTTACACAAACAAGCTGTACGCGACGCGCCGAGTAAAAAGTTTATTTCGCGAGTAGCGTAATTAAAACAGCACCGGAGGGCAGAGAGAAACAAGCGCGCGAAAGCAAATATAAATCAAAGCTTGCTGAAAGTGGGATATAAGGATATTGCATTGGACATTTATGCTGTTATTTTTTATCCTGGATTCCGTGTAAACAAGCATGTAATCGTAGAATTTCAATCGCGACTAGCGATTCCTTTGTAGGATAATTATAAATCCAGCTCAACAAATTCCACTTCCAACAATACGTGCTTCTACGCAGTTTGTTTATCGCGTGGCGCTTCGTGGAAAGTTCGATCGTTAAAAATCGAAGCTTCGTCCGTGTGAGCTGTGTACGTAAACAACGCCGAATCGTTGGGTATTTTCATTTTAAATAATGCCAACGCGGTGCTTTAGAACGAAAACAAAAAAAAAAATGACGATAATAAATAAATTCTCAGCGAAGCAAGTGTCGGAGTTTCTCGTGTATGAATACGCATGAGGACGAGAGAACGCGAGCGCGCAGGAGTTCATATATCCTTGCGAAATGGGTCAAGTAGAAATTCAACGTGGACGAAATAGAGTCCGAGAGCGCAATATAAAAAGCTCGTCATTGTTTGCTCATTTGTACTCGCTTTCCTCGCATGGCACCGACTCGAATGGATTCTTTTTGAATATGACAACCTAGCTATTACGCCGCGTATATATCCTCGTTCAACCTGAATAACGAATAAAAACGAGCTTTTTCATTGTTTTTGCCTAATGCACCTATTTGAAAAGATTAATTCCGCTCTCCGTGCGAGAAAACGACCGAATCAAATACGAATTCAGTCTAGCCGAAAACGAAGGCGCGCGTGCACTTATTAAGACGACCCGTTTCAACACAATACAAGGATATAACATATCAAGCTTCATATTAACCTACTTCTAACGCATAATGCTTCGTATAACCCCTCGCTTTCAGTAGCTCGTGAATATGTGCACCTACCAGCAGAGTCATAAATTATTAAAGCCTGAGCGCGCGCGAGAATCGTTTTTGGTACACTCGAGATAACGAGAACGAAAAAAATCCCCCGCGAAAAAAAACGGACATTTTTAATTCAGGCCAAGTTCTTCTCCTCCCAAATCCCCGCGAATCTCGTTTCAGAGAAGCGAGCTTGAGATGTACGGGGGCGTGTAGTACTTTGCAGCTGAGCATATTGCAGCCACGCGGGATTTCTCTCGAGGGCCAGGTTACTTACTCCTCGGAAATTTATGCACGAGGCAAAGAAGGGGGCAAAGCTGCGTGTGTTCGTCGCGACGAGATGACTGTTGCGTTTAATCGTTCGTGATTCATGCGTGCGTATATGCTAGATTCTCGAGGGAGATTGGAGTCGTGGATTAATTACTCGACGCCGTTCAATTTGTTGGTTTAATGAACGAGTGATCGTTAGTTATTGCTGCGTACGAGTATAGTGTTTACGCATATAGAGAGAATAAAAGTTTAATTGGAAGTTGTTGCCGTGTGGAGATCAGTCGAGCGCACGACGACGAGAGGAAAAATAAATTTTTTAGCAGCCAGACTGTACGCGGCTTGAAAACTCAAGCGAAGTCAAATGTATCATCCATTATGTAAGGCTATAGCGAGTGGAAGTTTGAAGCTGAGGAGATAACGTTTTCCTCGTCGACGAAGTATACCTGTATAGATGGCAGGCAGGTTTGCGCCTTATTCTCTCGCGTGAATTATCGATAATTTGTTCCAGATAGGGTTCGACAAATCCGTGCGAGCGCGCAAAACTTTCTGCCTGACATCAAGTTCTCCGCTCGGATTTGCTGCAAACTTCAATTCAAAAAGATCCGCACGTCTTTCCCCTCGAGCGATAACATTCAAATATGCCGCGCGCACGAGCAAACGCTTTATTTACCAGTTGTATTTTCATTCCGTGTGGCATTGATACGAGGCTGCGCTTCCTTGTAATGGCCGGAACGAATAAAACTTGAAATTTTATTCATGAGCGAATGCACGATGTGGCGAAACTTCTTAGTTTTGATACTACTTCTCGGCGCATCCATACTTGCGAGTGGAATCAAGTTAGCCAAGTTTTACCATATAAATCTCGTCGCGCGCGTGCGCGCGCTTCCTTTACGAACTAAAGTCTTTATTATTGTATTACTTGCATTCGTGCGCTTTGCCATTACCGCTAAACTTCTCCGATGTACAGGAAAAAGGATAATCCAACTTCATGTCCTCGGATTGGCCCAATCAGTAGTCAATTCCTGGATTTCTAACTCGATAACCTTCCCCGTAAAAAAAAAAAAAAATCCAACAGCCCCATCATCAATCCATTCCGTCACTTCCTGCTATAGCCCCGTGTTCGGTCCTCTAAATCCCAGACAGCAACCTACTTTCCGCGATGAGGGACTCGCTACTCCTGTATCTCAGCAGTTTGCATCGGTTCTCTCATCTGGCCCGGGAATCCAATAAAAAGCAACATCGCTCTGAAAATGGTCGTCGTCATCGCGTATACACAGATGCGGGGCAGCTAGCGCACCATGAAAGCCGATCGATTTTACGAGAGAGCCGCCGGCTAAGCAGAATCAGAAACTGGGCCAGGGGAGTCGCTGCAGCGGATAGTACGTACGCGACTGGACTTCTCGCTTTTACGAGCCGGCAAACGAGATGTGACACACACACACACACACACTCCTATAATACCGACTGCCGGCAATAAAATCAATTCCGGCCGGCTTTAGGGGGATCGTTACGACGCTGCGATCTTCGAAATGAGCGGTAATTGCTCGAACGCAGTGTAGCGCTATTTTCGCTTTCGAATCTTCAAATTCGACGCAAAAGCATCATCACTCTTCGCCCTTGTCCGGTATAGGTACACGTATATATATACCATAGTCGGTCTTATCGACCCTTCGGCACGTGCGCCAGCTCGAACACGCCAATCCATTCGTCCCGACGGCCACGACTCGGCTGATTTCTATCGACGAATTGAAAATCCATTCGCGATAAGAAAAGACGAGCAGGACGCCCGAAGCAGCACTCGCGCGTATTGGCCGTAACGTTTCCTCGGGAAATATCGCTCTTAAGAGGGTCGACTTGGCTCCGGCGAGCTTTTTCCTTTCTTCGGCCGTTCGAGCTTTTTTTCCGACGCTGAAAGATGCGGATAATGGAGCTTTTAAGGGCCGACCGGTGCGCAGCGTATTTCGGATTATTCTTATCGGGGGGTAAATCCAGACCGAGAGTGTGTACTGTGTTTTGTTCGACGGAGCGGAGATTTTTTTAATGCCTCGTTGAAAATCATCAATGGCTTGACTGCGATAATTGCGTGCACGATTCTGTAGTGTATTACGGACACATTCGGAGGAAATTCCCGACGCTTTCTCAGCTAAACTACTGCACAAATCGTCCGACGACGTGACGAGGAAACTCGGAATCATTTAGCTAAATTCTCGGATGACAGCGGCACTTGGCATTCGGACGATGCTTATTTTGGAGAGCCAATAAAAAGCGATAATTAATCTGCGCGCACTTTTAACGCTGTGTTTTACACGAAGTTTATGCACCTTGCGAGTATTTTTTCAGCTGCTCATTTTTATTATTTTTTCAATACCGTGCATTTACTCAAAAAGCTATATTTATACGGTTCGAGCAAAACGGACGAAATGAGTCTTTCCGGCAGGCTAGCGAAAAAATTGAAACATACCCCGAATAAGTCATCGCGACACGAAGAATAAAAAACCTAAAGCCCAGATGAGCTCCTCCCGTGTTCACCGAGCGCGAAAATACTCCTCTATTTATATCTCTCTTCCCTTCGAAAAGCTGAAAATTAGTCCCTCTCGTGCATCTGCGCGACGTATATAAAATCTCGCTGACCGAAAAATTCTGTTTGCTTTTAATGAAATCGCGCACGTGATTAACAGCGTAGCTCGGCTCTCTGCAAGTTCGTCCGTCATAATTTGAAAAGTTGCAGTGGGAACTTTACGTATTATAATATTCGCCGCTGAATCGTCGAATTCCGCTGATTAAAGCTCAAGCATAATGTCGTTCCGCGAGGAAAAAAGTGCTTTTTAATCTGCGCCGCTATTCGAGAAGTATAAAGCTCGGGTATTAACTCGGTTAATCGTCTATTTGGGTCAACCCGATATTTTAAGTGAAAAGCCGCCCTGGGCTGTGCGGGAGAAGAGAAAAGTTCTGCCGCGTGCGCTCGTGGTTTTCCGAAGTAACCTTTCTTTCGCTCGTTATTTTTTGCGCCGAGAGCTTTTGTTTTCTCTCTCTCTCTCCAAAGTTTTCACTACGAAGCCTTTCACGCCGTTACGATTCAGCTGTGTTTTAATTAAAACTGGCGCGGGGGCGTGTGACTGGTGCGGAAAACAAAAACAACGAATTTCGTCGCAAGCTCCAATGCCCATATTTGCAAAAGATACAATGGTATTAATTCAGAGCAGGGGAGCAATTAGGGGCGAAAGCTCTTCTGCTCCATTAAAATTTCACGTATACCGCGTATATATCCAGCTCCAAAATAAAAGGTATGATAGCTTCTCCTGTCTACTGCGGCGCAAAGCGAATCCACGTCCTGAGACAAACACAAAGCTTCGTCGCAAGCTCGGGGCGATGCACCCGCTCAAACGGAATTGTTTACTCTGTTGTCCGAGAACAAAGATTGCTTCGGCACAAAAGCGAGACGACGACGACTTAAATCCAAGCGAACGCGCAGAGTCGCTAATCCTTTCCCGTATACAGCCTGTGTCTACTTCATGATATCTCATTAAAATATAGGAGGAGCTCGAGCCGCGGGTAATTGACTTCGTTTGTGGCGGCGTCCGATTAATTAACGAGCTTTGAGAAAAAAAGCTCGCGGAAAAACAACAGAGGCGTATTTTCTAATCGAAGTTTCGGTGTAATCAGCATCGGATCCACTGACAACTTTTCGACCTTTCCGCTCTGGGCCGTTTTTTTTTCTCCCAGAGTATAGTAGCTGGCTGGCGCATCAGTTGGAACCGGTAGCGCGAATTTCCACCGAGGCAGTCAATTTAAATATGCATGAGGGCGGTCCGGAAGCTCGCATGTTTCACGGCAACCTCGTTAACTTTCGCCGCGGTACTAGTACCTACTACTACCGCTGCTGCTGGCTTTTATATAGATATATACGCTGACAATGACGCGGATTAGCGTTACAGAGTGTGAGGGTAATCAGCTTTTCTTTCAGTGACGTGTACGCAAAAATTGAAGATCGATTCGAACTGTTGGATTTTTTTCCCGAATACTGAGGATTGTCATTTTTCCGCGCTCGTGTTTGCCGACTTGGATTTTACTCGAAACCGAAATCCCGTTACACGAAAAACCAGCCTGCTTTAATTTTGAAAACGCGTTCAAACGACGCACGATTTAATTACGCGTGCACACGCCAGCTGAATGACAATAGCGTTCAGAAGGAACGGTTCCCGTGATTTTCTAATAACTCACGTGCGCGTGCGCACGGCTCATTTGAAATGCAGGTCGTGTGGATAAATCCTCTAATGCAATTTCGCATTATGCGCGAAAAGGAAAATTCCGCGTGAAAAACGCTAAGTGAAATCGTCCCGAGGGTATTTCGGTTAATTTGGTAGCCGTCCAAGTCTGCTAATTTAAAGCTTCGCCGAAAAGTACCAACATGCGCGGTCACGTTCTTGCAAATTTTTTTTTTTTTCGTTGGCTCGTATAATACCCAGTCATATTAATTTCGGACGAGCTCGTCGCTTCGTTATTAGAAAATCGAACGCATCGAGCTCTATACGTCGTGTTGCGGCGATTAATCAAACAAGCTGCATCCTAATACCGATGTAACCAATTTATTTTCCAGAATAGCAATATATCTCCGAAGCGCATTTCGGCTTTCCGAGGCCGCAGAACGTAGTTTTCAATTAACCGCGCGCCTGCAGCTAGTAGCGTACATAACTGCGGAGAGAGAGAGACGCATATACACGTGGCTATGGAAGCCGGGATTTCTCTCCGTTATTACGCGATAACATCTTTACGAGCCTGTGACATTGTCTTGCTTGCGCAGTAGCTCCGTTCTCCCACCACTATATACTCTCCGCACATGTAAAACCTGGAGATTTGTATCGAGAGCACGTGGATTTGCATGATGTGCGCACTTCTTTGGGCCGAAGCCGCCCGGATCGTTATGCCTCGTAACTTTTCGGCATCGGGAGTTTGACCGACTTTCCTTCGGGATGAGATGTGTGCGACGATGGGACGTGTGCATGTGTAACGATGATTTTTGTGAACAAGTCGTCCGTTCGAGTTTTTTTTTTGTTTTCGGATGACTGCATATGCGGAGAGCTCCAGCGTTTATCTCGGAGGATCGAGCCATTGAAATTCCTCGCGCATACGTAATACCAAGTTTCTCGGCAAGAGAGAGGGGGAAAAAAAATGAAAACTGCAATATACGTTGAGGAAACTTGGCATTCACCTGAATATTGACAGTAAAATATTTATAGACAGTATTGAATGGCGATGCGCAGCGCGTTGGAGGTTATACAGTGCTGCGACCTTTTTATGCAACGCACGCGCTATCGTGGAGAGGGCTCTTAAATTCGTTATACGCAAACACTTTGAGCAGTAATAACAGAGAGCAGAGCATTACATGCTTCAGGATGGCTTTATTCGCTGCCTATAATCGACTGGCTGTCGTTTTAACGACGTTATGTCACTTGGCTTCATATAACACTGCTATAATGTTACACACATCATATCCGAGTCGTCTGGATTCATTGTCGGCTCGTGACACTGCAGTATATGTCAAACCAAAAATTAACTCGTTAAAAGTGTTTCGAGTCGTTTTTTTTTCGAAATTCATATTCCCGCAACTCGATAAAAAACTCGCAGAATTTTTCCTTCTCTATAAAACTCAATGCCAAGGAAAAAACCGATAATATCAAACGATTTTCCCGATAAATTTACCGCCCAAGGACTCGAATCCATCGTCCGCACAAAACCCTCCACAAAAAGCAGAGAGAAAAAAAACAACTCCCCTCCGTATATTCGAAGGCACTTCAATGAGAATCAACTGACGCGTTTTCTCAAGGCAGCAGTACTAGTGGCGCAAAGCAAAGAGAGACTTTCGTGTGGTTTACGCTCCGGAGCAAAGAAAGCAGTACAGCTGCAGCCAACTAGTGAACGAAGTAATTTTACCGATGATCGATCCTCCGCGGAGGCAAACATCAATCTGTGGCCTAGAGTCTATTACCTGACCGATATATACACAGCCTTTCCGTGGACTGCTGCAGCGCCGGCAATTTGCAGAGAGTTCGACGTTCAGCCTTCCTAAACTCTCCGCTGCTACTGCTTCTACGTTTCATTAGAGCTTATACTTTCACCTTTGGCCAAGGTACGCTTTGGGATTCTGATGGTGGAAAATATAGGATTGGCTTGACTCTGTGTGCAGAAATACTGGCTGACATAATCTACGACGATTTAGCGTCGGTTATCTTATATAGTGAGCCGCTCAAAATTCAGATTTTATGCACATTTCACCTTCACCGCCCGCAGCACACTACTCGACGTTATTTAGATTTATACCGCTGCTCTTTTGATCTTGGACAAGATGCTCACCCGTAATCGAGATTTTAATGTCCTATATGGGTGTCCATAAATCGTCTCGCAAAATGCTAATCGATCGAGAAATGTTAATTAACGATGTGTGTCACTTTTATTACACATTCATCCGCGAGAATTGATTTCAAAGGTGCAAAATTTAAAATTAATCCTCTTACATTTCATTCTTTGTTTAACGCTTGCCAGATATAAATTAATCAAAGCGACAATCACAATTTTCCGTATAGCGTTATCATCGCTCTCGTCGTTTTCGTTTTCTATTTTTGCGATGGCGAGTGCGGTGCGCGGTAGCAAACAGGAACAGGAACTGGCGACCTCCAAGTATACGATTATAGAAGCTCTGCGGTCTAGCGATTTTTTCTTCTCACGCACCACGAGTTGGTTTGCTATAGCTCGTAGAATCGTCTGCTCGACCGATGCCAAATCACGAGATAAGTAACGCGATACCCAGAAGTAAATCAGCGGTTATAGCAAACGAATAGTTTAGCGGTGTCGTTCTGCAATGCGTTGTTTATAAACACCGTCTGCGAAATAAATAAACAATTTTTAGTATTTCTTCGCGTGCATTTAGAATCATCTTGAAGAAATGCGTTGAAAAATTACAAACGATTCGAGGAAAAGTGAAATTCGAAAATAACAAAGCAAACAGCCGCGTAGCTAAATATAGCCAGATTCTCGGCGGTCCAAAAGTCGTAAATTCAGGTAGCACTCGCGCGCTTCCCGGACCGTCCGCATGATAATTGGTCTCGGGAAACTTCAATCTGTGAATTTGGCACTAGACGCTCGAAACTTTACCACTTATTAGCGCCCAGCCTGATACGTCAAACGGGCTATTTTCGGACCATATACTTGTCCCCTTGCTCTCTTTGTACATCATATTCGCGTACACACATACTCGACGCGTATAATTAAATTATCAATTTTCCATGATAATAGCCCCTAAAAAAGGCTCCTCGACCGATCGGTCTATTAATGAGATAGCTGCGCACAAAGCAGGTAACTCAAGTGTCGATAGATGAGCACACCGGTCTGAGATGCCAGAAGCGGTGGACAAGAGTCTCTATACTCGCCGCGCTCGGATTACTCGCTTTGTGCTCGTATCGCGTTGCGCCCGATCCTCTTACACCGTGCGATCCGCAAGTTTGCTCGTTGGCAACATCGGACTAGAAGTTTCTGTGTCAATCATTATAGTTCGCTTGTTTTATCAAAAGCGAGCCTATAAATCTGCAGCAACGAGATCCGCAAAGATTACCGAGCAGCTGCTCTGCGAACGTACTGCTCGATGAATTATAAGTCGCAGCAGAAGCAGGAACGTAAAAAGCCGGAATATTTACGGGGCCGGATTCTGCTAGGCGGAAATTTTGTAACGTAAACGAGGAAGAGCTGACTGATGCTGCTGTTGCTGCATGGGAGATATTATTTATGAGTCCGGCGTTTTTTCGGGGTTATATTATGAGATGCAACGAGCTTGCGCGTACGCGCGGGATCAGAATTTATGCGCTCTTGTCCGGTTTTTACTCCGATGTCGGCGCTTTTCATATACGCGTGCATTCGATATGCTAATGTTGTATAATTCAAATTACGCGACGCGAATACATGGCCCTGATTAAATAAAGGATACACTATAATTATTTTAAAAAATATACATACCCTTCGTCGAAAAACTATAGCAGCAAAGAACAATGGAATTCAATTTCGAGCGACGCGTCGTTGGCGGGCAGATGAGCAGCGCCGACACATATACACGCGTTGCCAGCAATTAGGAGCCAGAGCCTCGACGAAACGAACTTTCAACCCTGCGCGCCGTGGTTGGTCAGCGGTTCCGCCGACCCATTGTCCTGACGATGCGGGAGCGAACAATTAATGCTCGGCTCTATAGTTTTCGCAGCTCGCCCTTTGCCGCGAACGGTGGACACGACAGAATGGGAGCTTGCAAGCTTCTGGCCCTCGGAGAAGCTTTTTTTGAGCGGGCTTTCGCGTGATTCAATTTACCGTAGCGATTTTTGGTGGAATTTGTATCGATCCTTGATGAAAATGAAGTTATACACGGCGCGAGACCATCTATTGTAAGAGCTGTCGCGAAACGATTACTGTTTAATATACAGAGTTATATTTCACGACGAGCGATGCATCTCAATTATGTCGGGCGGTGAAATTCGCAGTCACGGTATATTATACGCGCGAGTCTTGAAAAGCCACATTAAACATTCTCATATTTCACGCGCGACGAAATTCGCCGTGAAAAAGTTTCCGCGAGTAATAAGTGCGCCTTTTTTCGTACTATTATGAGCCGAGAACGTATACTACTCGGAGCTCCGGTATCGGGGCTAGTTTCAGAGTGTGTTTATGTGTGTGCGCCGAGCTAGCTGCTATATACGAGGATTAGATGTGTGACTTGCACCTGGTGAGTCATCCGCGGGCAATAAATTTACGGCAAACAATGAGCACCGGGTTATAGCAGCGGGAAGTAATTAATTTTTGGACGTTGGAAAAGTGGGTCGTACTCGCGAGAGTCGTTTTATTAAAAACATGTTATTGCTGCTGCGTTCTTCGAGGTTTGCACAGTTTTGAGGCAAATATTTTCGAAAATTGCTCCAATTTTTTCGAAGTCGAATCATCATGATCGATGTACTGCACAAATGCGTGAAATACGATTAAATTGACCGCAATTAAATTTTAAATAATTCCGATAACGTCTGAAGGTAATTGGGTCGCGCTAAAGAGTAATTAAATTATTGAAAGCCTGCTTTTACTCATTGGATTTTATAACCAGCAACACTATTCCATCGATTGAATAAGTCACGGTCCCCAGCATAATATTGCAGACGCTCTCGTTAAAAATTAAAGCTCCGATAAAATTCCCGATCATAACTCTTCAACCACGACACATCAAGCACACAGCATTTAATTTCGCTTCAGAATTTTCGTACAGCACATAGCCGGCTCTTCTTCTCGGATAAGAGGAAGGTTATACCCCAGCGTCGTGCTCTTCAAATAGATGTTTTCCACTTTCTTCTCTCCGGCGGAGAAAAAAAAGCAGCAGCTTTTATCGAGACCTCGTCCTTTTTACGAGGACGACGTCGCGCAGCGGCAGGAGCAACAGCAGCAGCAGCAGCAGGCTCATCCAATCTGTCCCTTTTCTCCTCTTTACGAGTACATAAAACCTGACGGCACAGCCAGACAATATGATCGCGTGTCGCGAAAATCGTCGGAGGGGGACGCAGTCGACTAGGCTCGGGTCACTGACTGAATAAGAAACGACGCGAGTAGGGAGAAAGAGAGAGAGAGAGAGAGAGAGAGAGAGAGAGAGATCGGTACTGCGATGGATTCGATAGGACGCGACGACGCGTTAGGATACGATCTCTTCGCCGCGTCTGCGAAGTTTTTGTTACGTCTGCGGACACGTAGTGTAGTTTCTTTTCTCACATTATACCGAAGTTTGGATTCTCTTCGTCGACGCCTTAATACATGCGATGGTATAAACTTCGAATCGCGTAACGGAGGCGACGAGTGTAGAGCGTAACGGCACTTTGGAATACGAATGGAATGGACTCCGCTTGTCTCCGCATCTCTCGACGTCCGTCGCTCATTTGTATATAGTCTCGGGCTCTCGCGAAATTCAATTCTCCGTCTGTCGTTGAGGCTCTTTAAAATTCATAAAACACGCGGACCGAGAGACGGAGAGAGAGAGAGAAAGACACGACTCGGTGTGTTGTGCTAGAGAGCGTATGCTAAGGAGCTTCTTACGTAATGAATCCTAGAGCGACGAGAGAAGGATTTTTCTCGCGCGAGAGAGCGGCCCATTTTGCAAAGTGTATTCTTGTGATAAAGTGCCCGCCGCCGCGCGTTATCACTTTACGTTTAGCCGCCGCGAACGAGACAGAGAAGTTTTGTTCTCGGTTTTCCTTTCTCTCGTCGAGCTGTGGAAGCCGGTTATACGTTTGTTTTCGAGGAGGATCCTCGTGATCAGAGAGGAAAGCTGATTCGCGCTTGTGACCAAGAAGGTAATCTTTTTTTTTTCCTCGCAATATTGATCTTACGCTACTTTCGAGCTGCTCTCTCGTCTTGAGGATTTAAAAACACGAGTGTACGGACTGCAGTGAAAATGCTTTCGACTGTCATACGTACTCATTTGCATATTTTAATCGAACTATAAGAAATCGCTCACACGTATATAAGAAAGAAACTTTATCCCCCGCAATAGAGCTTCAAATCACCTTCCGATGACGCAAGTTTCTCGCTTTTACCGCGCTCCAGTAAAAAAAAAAAATCGTTATTCAATGCACATCCAGAGCACGAAAAAATAAGTAATCTCCAGCGGAGAAACGATATCCTCGTAGATAAAACCAACTCTCTTTCTCTCTCTATCCGATACGCTCCTTATACCCCGTCGCAAAATACAACTACCCCTCGTCCCATAAAAGCTTTCTGCGTTATCATCCCGTGCGGAAAAAAGCGAGCTGCTTTTATTCCAGAATCACGCACACCGCGTTCCCTTTGCATCTCCCGAAAGAAGAGGAAAATAAAAATAACAGCAGAGAGAAGAATCGCGTGTATAAATTCGTCGCTATGTATAGCCCAACACGGTGTGTACAGAAAGAGAGAGAGAGAGAGAGAGAGAGTAGACGACATCAGCTCTCGCATTTGCATAATGCAGCCGATATACGCGAATCCGAGTCTCCTCCTGGGCGCACGGCGTGGACGCTTGAATACATTATATTATATACGGCGTATCGCCTCCCGGAATAATAATCGAGTTTTATCCTCGCGCAGTACGTGTTTTTACACGCGAGAGGGTCGCGCGGAATAAATTCGCCTCGTTCGGCTAAATTTCCAGCGTAAAAACCTGCAGCCGAGAGAGAGAGAGACGAATGAATAAACTTTATGAATGTCCTCTGCCGCCGCTTCTTCTTCTTCTTCTTCGTTTTCTTCTTTTACGGCTGGCCATGCTGATGACGCGCGGCTGGAAAAGTATTACGTCGCGATGTAAAGGGGGAGCGGACTGCCGTGGATACAACGGGATTGAATAGAGTCTAATGGAGAATTGAGAGCCATTAGTATGTATTTTTTTTTTTTCAAGCTCGAAATTCTAAAATGCCTACCGATCGATGATCCTTTAAAGCAGTCTACTGTAATAAAAAGCCTTCGATCCAAAGTTTTAAAACTCTTTATGCCAACTTTGCTCAACACGCACCAAAGTGTTGTCAGCTCGCTCTCTAATAAAAGTAGCGGCAGTTCGATTCAAGCCGCAGAGCGAGTGTCTTGAACCGCAGCCTCATAACGTCGTTTTCGCAACGGGGGGAGTAGCGTTTCTCGCCCTCTAATCAGTCTCTCTCTCGCCGAGTTAGTCTTCGGACAGAGTCTGGCAGTCGGCGACGATGACACGGAGCCCGTCTGTAATCTGTCCCCGACGACGACGACGACAGTCATTACGGCGTCGTCGCCTGAGTGGATGGCCGACTGCTAAACTAATAATCGTCTCACGAATCCGGTTTTACGCTCACTGCCGCTTGTGTACTTTCCCGACGCAGCAAATGATATTTTTCCTCCACCACCTGGCTGTGTTTTTATTAATTTCAAAATCGCATCGAAATCCTGCCGAGTTCATCATACCCGAATGATCGTAAAGGCTATATAGCATCAGTGACGAGGGTCGAGTCAGAAAGTTAAGTGAGACGCCGCTCCGATTAATTTTCAACAGTTGGGATTCCCCGAAATCCGAATAGGCGCACACACACACATCCGCAGTAATTTCCCATGGCGATTAACATGCAAACGTACTGCTGCCTAGTATCTGGTTAACAGTAGCCGTCTACGAGATAAACGGATACATGCATTAGAATGCTAATTATTTTTGGACTTGGGTCTGACGCGGTGTAAAAAGCTATCTTGACATCCCCCTTGTTTTTAAGTGGCTCGCTCCTCGCTACATCCTCTTTTTCGGAGATTTCTCAGGGGAAAGTGTGTTTATATACACAAACGCTATGTAGATAAGATTCTCGCAGTTGATTCCCGTTGACGAATGAGAACTCGATTATGTTACGATGTCCCGGGCAACTTTCCAAATTGATTAACAGCGCGCTAATTTTTTCTCTCGATAAAATTGACGTTTGATTTTTAATAGCATCGATGCAGTGCGGCTATTATGTGATAAAATAAAAACACAAACCATTTTGCAACGCCTAAGTAATTCGTTGCGCAATTACACTGTTTCAGAATACACCGTAACGACCGTGCACAGTCTACTGCGACCAACGGGATTGTATTTTTTGTACGCATACCCAGCCCGCAAACCCTTGAATTCCTGCTGCGGTTGTGTGTACCACGGAATGCCTCGAAGTGAGTACCTGCAATTGAATACTATATACAGTTTCACACACTATCTGCATAATAATAATAATGATAGTCATTCAAGTACGAATTCCGGCGCACTTTTTCGTATAAAGACGCTCGCAAATTATAATAATCGCGTTCACTTTGGCTGAAACGTTATCGCGTTGCGGCATCAACAAGACAGTGTGGCTGTGCATCTTGTCTCCGAATATCGCGCGACATCGTCGTCGCGACGCGCAATTACTCCTACGTCTCAATTACGCGCAGCGGAGGTGATCTCTCGAACTTTCTCCGATCAATTTCCGCGCTTCGTAAATCGTTTACACGCCGTGTACTCTCTCAAGTATAAAAGAAGAGCCAGTATGAACTCGTTCCTTATATATATATATTTTTTTTTTCGACGAAGAAATCGCGGGTGACTGCGCGAGAAAGATAAGAATTCGCGTGTGACCCAAATCGCGTATCGAAATTTGTCTTTCCGGTCGCACACACTCGCCCGAGTGTAATTATACCCACGAAACTTGTATACACATGTCGACCCGATTTCCGGGCGCGACGTAATTGCAAATTAATTTTTAAAAGCTGTCGCGCGTGTCAAACTTTTAATTCGATCGGAGGAGAGGTGCATCTCGCGCAGTCGTTGCAGTGTGTGTATATTTTCAGCGGGAGCTATTGGATGAAAGCCAGAACGTTATCGAGCTTTCGAAGAACGAGGCGATGCTTTTTTCGTGCCTTGCCTTTCTCGTATTATAAACGCGCGCTTGATTCTAATTAACCACGCGCGCGCGAGCAACGATTCGAATGTACAGTCGCTCGATTTTTACGTATGTACAAGCGAGGAAAAAATTAGACGTTTACGAATCTATTATTCAAGCGGTAAGAGAAGAGCCTCGACAAATAGCATAAATTTCTCTAATAGCGACGGCGATCTAGCGCAAAGCGGAAAGAAACCAGTTTGCGATAGCGCCGGCTTCTTCTTCCTTCTTCCTTGCATCCCGATGCAGCTCGTTAATTCAAGCCAAACACAATTATGCGCGCTCAAACAGCGAGACAGGCATACGTACCTTCTTTTCGTGGATCTCCCGCTTGGAGATTCTTCGAGTTACCAAGAGAATGTGCATCGTAGAGGAGTATTATGTACTGTAGAGAGAGAAGTCATAATTTTTCGCAATTAACGCCTTGCGATTGTTATCGAGCATATATACAACGCCTGTGTGTGCGGTGTGTACGGTGCAAAGCCATTCAGAACTCGGCTAGAGTAATTACGACGATTAGCGAGCGAGCCGCTCGAGTCATTAGCGTTTTTAGTGCTTGCAACGCTGTAAACTCCGGAAATTAAATATAAAAACCGGAATGTCGGGCGCAGATGTTGAGCTTTTTAGTGTTTTTTTTTTCTTATTTCCTCGACTTCACCGTGTCGTCGGGCTTGTTTCGCACCTTGATAGCTTCTTCTCTCGCGGAAGACTTCCTCGTTTCGCGGCCTTGTAAGCTATCGCACTCGATCGATCCAGTTTCGCGACTGGTTTCACTTTTGTTTTCTTTAAAAACGAATCCATCTACAGCATCGAAGCGTGAAACGAAAAAAATTCTCGTAGAATAACAGTTCCCCTACAGAAACGTTGCTTCGAGTTTGCGCAGCAATTAAGGTCATTATTTTTCGGTCGACTCTGTGTTTTATTGCCCGCCAGGTACACGTAATCTTCGTATCGCGTTACGCGTATACGTGTGCACTTGAGCTTACTCGTACAGCGTGTACAATAACCAGCGCTGCACTCGGAAGATCGGGAGCGAGGTGAGCGAAAGGATTCGAATAACAGTTACGTTTGTGACATTTGCGCAGCTTTTCATGTGCGTAGGCTCGTAATAAACGTAGCGATTTTCCGATCCGGCGAGGCTTGAAAAAATGTATACTGCGTATAGTGCATATGTATGCAGAATTGGAGCGCAAGCTGTACTGTGTCCTCGAGAGTACTTATCGCTCGATATCGCTAATTTTTTTCACTCGCGCGCGCCTCGATTCCATACACTGTTTCAATAATCGCACTGTGCGCTAAGAATAGCTTCGTCAACAATGATACAATTAGCGCCGGCTCTGTTGTCATGCTCTATTGCATACGAGGACTTCGTTATTGAAGAAGGATCATGAGGTATTAATTCCATTATACGTACATCCGTTCAATCTGCTCAAAAAACACATTGAAACCAACCCAAAAGCAAAAGCAAGCTGTAACCAGATTGAAGTCGGCAATTCACTTTCATCATCGTCGTCTGGGTATCATCATCAACCAAGGCGTGACTCTCTTGTTTCCTGCAGCGCAGAGGAAATGAGATGCAAGAAACGGCGCCACTGCACCAATATAATCTTATTCCAAGATGGATATCCCGAATTTTGTACCGTGCGCAGCCACGTTTACGCATCAATGGATAGAGTCACAAAGGAGCTGATACTGTATACGTCGAGGTCGTTGCACTTGTACGTGTCGGGAGCCGACTATCGAGACACTTAACCCTGATGTCTACTTTGCGACGCCGTTTGTCGCACCTGATTAAGCCTACGAATTTCGAAAAATTTTGATTTTCGGAAAATCCTCCGATCGAGACTCCCTGCCATATATAGATGCATACGGCCTCGTCAGTCTAATCAAAACAAAGCGTTCCATCCTGATGCTTCGCTGATATAATCCCCTAATACCCGCTTTTCGTAGCTTTCATCAATTTCCATCAAGCGATTAAATTTTCTGCAGCGAACAGGTTGCAAAAGGCGGCGGCGTTGACTTTGGTCGTTAACGAACTTGCGGCCCAGATTATTAAGGACGGCGTTGCCGGCGCCGGGTTATTTGCCTTGACACACTGCTGATCTCCGTACGCGCTCTGCCTATACGATATCTCTCTGCTTTTTAGTTCCTCGGTAACTTTGTAAATACATACACAACAATCGTTCTCTACTTTTTTTTTCTCTCTCGAAACCTCGATTAGTTCAGACCGAATAGAGGCTGCGTGTAATGTATGCACGATGTGTTGTTTGTCGTAGTTACATCAGAGTGTTGCTCTCGAAAACAAGTATTTCAACGAGGAATTATCGAGCACCGGTGAGATTCCTCATGATGCGGTTAACCGTTACTATCCACTTCAATCTGTACAGTGCGTGTGTGCTTTAGCTTCGTTTCTCTGCAAGCAGAGTTTGCTCGTATTTTACAGATGTATCAAATGCACGCGTATGCAAATATTGCGCATTAACGTAAACACAGCAGTAGAAACGAAATCCTTTCAGGCAATTTTTCCGCAAAGTGCAGAAACAGCCCCACTGTAGAGCCGGAAATCCAATTAAACTTTATGGACGCATCGACCAGCTCGCGAGCAAGGACACTCGGTAATAACGCGGCGCACTTCGTCGACTGTAGTACAGGAGCAGCGACCTTCCTACGCGCAACTTCCTACACTCGTACATTCGACGACGAATTTTCACGCCTCGCAGTTTCTCTTCTCAGAAAACGTCTGAAAATTACCCTTGTTTACGAAAATCGTCCGAAGACTTTGTTACATTTTCAATGATTATTGTCTGGAACGCGTATATATATGCACTTCGAGGTAGGATGTATCACAATAACAACGATGCTGCGCAGTACAGTCCTTCTGCGTATCTTTCGAGGAAATCAATTATATATGGCTGTTTTGTTTAAATTAAAGCGCTGCTAGCTGGTATACACGATAATTTTAATTGTCACGCGTAGCGCATCAAACGTGTACAGGTATAGCGTAACTGTATATAAGCGCTCATCCAAGAATCCTGGAATCCATAAAACAAAAACTCGTAACACGACGCAGCTGTCACTCGCGACTGGCGTATATATTCACGATTTCCAGGACTACGTTCTTTTCTTCTCTCTCGCACGCGTTCTCTTAAGCTAAAAATAAAAGCGCTCGGTATAGCTCGTCATTGTGTATGTGTATGTGTACGCGTATACGAGTATAGTTTTATCGCCGGCGTCTTCTTCTGAAAACGGGTTCTGTTAACGCACGGTGTCAAGGCTCGATCCTTCGTAATACGCCGGCGTGCGTTGCTGCACAACAATGATAAGTCGGCCTCGAGAGTCATGTAGTAGTATAGGTATAGCAACGCGATATCGTCTGCTGCGATCAAAGAATTACGTTTTATTGTCGAGTCTACTTACCGATCGAAACCCTTTTAGACGTCTAATCATTGAGGATACTCTGGAGTCCACACAGCGTATCGCTGTCACACGAGCGGGACGAGCTGGGTATACCGTTAGGACCCGCATGTGGAAATAATAAGCGCGTGTGCGACGCTCGCATGCCTTTAACGAGCCGGAAAATACGCGTTATTTCCTTGCTAACGAGTCAATTCGCCCTCCTGCGTATTTTGGTCAGCTGTCTTTTTTTTGCGACGATTGCACGTCATTACGGGCCTACATTACGGTAATGTATACACTGGTAGCTGAGCAAAGGTTGAAACATTGTAAAGGACGAGAGCGCTAACTGTTTTTTTTTTTTTTTCGCAGTATACGATCTTCGGTTTGTTATGCCTATGGCGTGACCCACATCAGGAAAGTCACCCGTGTTATAAATTATTCAAAGGCCCCGCTTTATCTCGAGCCAACCACGCAGAGAGATAAGCCTTTCGGCATCGGGTCCTGAAATCGAAGGTCGATTTGGCGCTCGAGCTAACGTCGTGCCAGAGCTTGCCAATCTCTCGCAGTAGCGTCTAACGAGGTTGGGACCACTTGAGCAACGCGCGAAACTCGAGAGTCGTGCTTCCGAAATGTCGATAAATGTTATACAACGCCTGTGTGGATAGGAAGTCAGTCGGTCGAGAAGATACGAGTCTTTAGGGCAAATTTTCTGGAAGTAATATGTAGGTCGAGTCGTCGGTCTATAGATTTGGCAGTGACGATAATCGTCGCGCTATAACAGCACATCGACGGAGTCAATAAAGTAGTTGCTTGAGAGATACTTTGGTGCAAATAAACTGTTTTCGATTCCTCTTCTCGAAGCTCATACAGCTCCTACAAAAACTACGTGTAACCGCGTGTCAGCATAAATCTAGCTTAAAGGGCGCAGTAAAAGTCGATGTTATTCATCGTCGTGTGGTATATGCACAGCTCGATGCGGGAAACCTACCGCATAGTCGTCTTGATGAGCCACCAACCAACGCGTTGTTGTTTACGCGGCTGCGCTAATTGCGCAACGGTTGGCACTGCGCTATAGTATACCTATTTCCAAGTTGACGATTGTGGAAGACTGCGGTGCGCTGCGGCAGCAGCAAAAGTCGATGCGTATAGTTCAATTTCGAACGTTGATATCGTAACGCTGATTATTCATCGGCTTCAATCAGTCCAACGTGACCCAGTTATGTCCCAAGAGCGATTTTCGTTATCTAATAGCTATCGCTCTTGTTTGATTATCAATTAGCGTGTGTGACGCGTTCCGGCCACATATTGCCCTCGACGTTGCAGCTTAGAGCGTCAGCAACACATGCCGGTCCCTTATGATTGTTCTCGGCGGTCGGCATGGCTACATACACATGTACTGTATACAATTCGCAAATATACTAATTCGTTTTCTATTTACACGCCGTGAATTTCGAGCGCTGATAATATCTCGACGCTCATAAAGCAGAGTCGTTAAAAAGCCATTATTAAAAAAGTACATCACCCTTGCGCGGACGAAATGAAATTAGAATCTCTCGTAATTGCTCGGCGAGAAAGAAAGAAAAAACGAGCGACAAGAAGAAGAAGAAGAAGAAGAAGAAGAAGAGCCACAAAAACGGAATGTCACACACTCACATGGTTGAGTCTAAATTGCACCGGCGCTACTCGCCGTTGCAGACAGTTCCGCGCCAAATTACAGAAATGCCCGCGGACCACTACCGCGCGCACACGGACGTTAATTGGTTCTCGTCGCGAATGCGGCATAGAAGTAGGATTTTCAGCGAGGGAATTGCTCCGCCGTGTCTGTGTTTGCGTTCGTATGCGAAAAGTCGGACAAAGGACTTTCGAGGTCGACGCGGAATTTGTCGTGTCATAAATGCGCTGCTTCGGCTATATAGGTGTATATGCGCGACACCAAAGCGAGGGAAGAAGCGTCGAGACGGGGTTGAAAGCTGCTTCGGAATGAGACTCGCGCTTGGAGCAGTTGTGCGATATGTTTCGAAAGTGCAAGTAGGTCGTTGCAGTCGAGTGTAGGCGAAAATAATAGGTGAGTGAAATACGGAGAGTAATTACTTTTTCTCGCGACTATAACGTTGTTCTGATACGCAGACGTGCATATAATACTCGCGTAATGTAATTTTTCGAGCAGATGTTTTTCTTCCCTTCTCGCAAGCTCTGATACAACTAACCGCGAGCTCCATTTAATAACCGGAGCAGAAGGAAGCACCTCCAATTTTCAAAATTTCATTTTTCGCGCGCTACATAGCACACAAGCTCGTCCCGGCATAATCTTCCCAAGACGCCTCCGCATCCTCGGAATCCAACTCGAGAGCAGCTTCTTCCCCCTCGACTAATCCCAGAAGCGTCGCTGCAACAGTCGTGCGACAAATCCCCTCAGCGATAGAAGTACTCCGCTGCAATTACTGCTACAGCCTCCTGAACACACGCGCACATATATATATATATATACACGGCGGTGTGTACATGCAGCGTCTCAGAATCATAGGCGTGGGCGCAGACAACTTTGCGAATTACAGGTCGGTCGTACCGTTCAATTAGGCGTTTAATTGAATTAATTCGACGGAGACGTGCAGCGGCCGCTGAAAGGCTCGTTTACGCGTGACGCACCGCGTGACGATCGTCTCTACGTGTGTATACGTAACGCTGCTGCGGCCGAAAATGTCACTCGCTTCTCCCTTCGTTATTGGCTTGTTCGTGGTCGATCTCGAGGTGAGAGGCGTATATTTAGCCGGGCTATCTCGTCGAGTCTTGGAGTACGAGTGTGCTTTCATCAAGTTGGGGGTTGGAAACAGAGGCTTTGAGGATTAGTACGAATTGAACACTGTTATTTACTCGTGTAAAATTTTTTTCCAATTTCTCAGCAATGAATAATATACCCTTCCATATACGCGATATTTTCCGCAGTACGAGTTCTCGCTCGCTCTTTCGTGGTGATTAAAACGTTAAATTGCCAACGCTCGAACACGCTCAAACGCTCAAGTTTTAAAGACGACGTTGATTGATCGATTCGATCGATACTGCGTTCATTGCTTCGAGAGCTACTGCTATGCGCTGCGGGCGTGACTATATACGTGTTGTACGATGCAGTATAAACGAGAGAAGGAGAGCTGACTCGCGAGCTTCGAGTAAAGGCGCTTGAATTTGTGTATTATCGCAGACTTGTAAATCAGGAAAGTTTCTCGTATAACGCGCTGCCGAAGTGTGTATACTACTGAAGCGAGACTTTGAAAATTTTAATTCGCTGCCGAGAGATGGAGGAAGAGCTTCTTAGATAAATCACGCTGTCTTATTAATGAAAGAGCTTCAAGAGGAGGAATGTCAATATTTAAGTTGTTCTTCCTTCTTGTAAATAATGTTAGCTGGAAGTGCAGGAAAATAATTGAATTAAATTGTACTGTTCTCGAATTATTCAAACTATTGTGTAAAAGCCAATATTCGCGTCTGTTCATTCCCGCGCCAAAAAGCCATAAACCCAAAAAGGATCGATGAAGCTGACACAACACTGCTGAAGAATTCAAGAAAATAAACGTCAGCCATCAACGCGCTTGCGCATTCATTGATAATTTACGTGCACGCGTTTCTCCGAGCGATCCCCCGCATATGTCTCCCGTCGATCCCACGGAATACCACAATGCCGCCCGCGGCGGCTCTTCAGCGAGACTTAGGACTTGATCCGGAACACAATTCCATGGTAACGCAGGTATACAGCTTCTCTCTCTCTCTTCTCTCACTCTGGAGCTGGATCATAAATCAAACGGAATTCCCTCGTGTGATTTTCCACATCGAGTGATCTCGACTTGTTTTTCCTTCGAGAAACCAGTCAATTAGGACTGCTGGTACGAGTGGTCCTTTGCTTTTTCATTAGCCGGATTACTTTTTTATCGTCGAAAATTAGTTTCTCTTTCGCGTCGACTCTTTGCTAACGAGCGTGAAATCTAAATAAAGGGTCGGGCCCTTTATCTTCTCGCAGCAGGCGGTACTTAAAAACTCTCGTGTATATAACCCACTTTTCTCTCGCACAACAGCAATAACAGTCGACAATTACATCTAGCTGTATACGAGTATGCGCGAGTCGTGCAATTGCGGCCAGCATCGCGCTCTTTATTCAAGTCCTTCATCTGAACTTGTGCGCACAGGTTCTCTCTCGCTTCACAGTAGTATACAGTGGGTCGATTCGCATATAACCCAGTTTCGTATCGCGCGATGCTATCTGCCAGCAGTTCCGATAAAGATGCCTCGCGATTTCTACCCTTAAGCGTCTTCCGGTTCACCTGTGTATGCAGTACGTGTAGAGTCAACATTGACCTGTCGGTATACATGCACACACACACACACACACACACACGTGCAGAGAGGCTCGATTAAACTTGGCAAACCTATCGGGCTCCATACGCTGGCTGAATTTCCATTGTTCCTCAAGGGGGCTTATGTAATTTTCCTTTGATGCTCGTACGTAGTTTCGCATTTTGTAATCAACGGCCGCGCATATGAATGCGAGAGGGAGAGAGAGAACGAGCGCGCGTGCACGGTATATGCGGACTATTAAAACCGCGAATTATTTCGCGGATCTCGTTCCGATGAATGCGCGCAGAGAGATTCAATCGGTTCCATTCAAAGTCTTCGATGCGTCAGCCCTTTCAGTCGGACCAATCGGACGGTAAAAATTAACGTGGGTTTTATCGCTCGCACTCGCGCGTGTTGGTTTAGCTAAAAGCGCGCTCGGTTTAATTAAACAACGTCGATGCGCGCGACTTTGATGCGTTCAAGCGGTGGGAAAAAGAGAGAAGTTTTTTTTTTCCTTCCGGGAGTGGAATAGCTGGCTCGCATTAGCAAATCAGATCCGAGGGATAAAGGCTCGAACGATCGGTCCACCGGGATTCGATATGCGAATTGGCACTTGCGCCGGCGAGGTTGAAATATACGCTCTCGCTACTACTACTGCTGTGGTTTTCTTTCATTACATCGAACGCTCGTTCTTTATCACTCGTGTGCATCGGAATTTAGCGCAGTGGTCGTAGTTTTTTTTAATCGATTCGCCGATTACTTTTTGGCACGTGCTGCGTTTTATATATTCCGTGGGCTGTGAATCGCAGTGTACACAAAAATGTTCGATTAACGGCACGCGCAAAACAAAAAAGAAAAATCCAGCATACCAGCCGCAAGCTTTCAACTACCCTAAAGATTCCATCCTCTCCAACTCTCGACAAAACTCCGCGAGACAGCCGCCCACGCGTACCTATAATACATACCATACGTCCTTCCTAAAGCAGCGTTCATAATTAAACCCTTACCGCACAGAGCTTCTCTCCCTCTCGACGATCCGAAGAAGGAAGCAGTAGAGCAGAGCAGAGCAGCTCGGCCAAAGTGAATTCCCAATCGGTGGTTAATCAAAGTCGTGCTGCAGCGGAGCTAGGTCAGACCGAAGACGCGGGCGTGCCATTGAAGAGCAGCTATATAGCGAGCTAGAGCCAATCCCCGGCGACTGATCGGCGCGATTACCGCACTGCTATACCCCCTGCTACTCGCTGCATCGATTGCCAGACGAGCTGGCGGGCGGACACGTTGCAAATCGAGAACTCTAAACCTCCCCCCCGTTCGTGTGGAAACATATAGGTATACACCGTTTGCGTTACACCGCCGCGCGTTTAATCCACGAGAGCAGAGAGAGAGAGAGAGAGAGAGAGAGGAACGCGTAAAAATAATTGAAAGCACACCCACGCAGGGAGATCCATATTTGCATGCACCACAAGCGCGCGTGTATCGGACATACTTTCGCCTTTCACGTTCGCCCAGTCGAAATGGGGGTCAGACCACCACCACTAGCGAGCATCATCATACCCGTACACATGCACTCAAGAGCTAGCTCGATCTCCCTCTCGCTCGCCCACACGCGTTTTACATGCGACGCACGTGTGCATATAGAGGAGAGAGAAAGATGCGCGAACTCTCTCTCTCGGTCTAGTGCGATTTCTCGGTTTTAATTAAACCCCAGAGGGAGATATTGGCCGTCGTTCGCACTTGCGGTAATCGAGGTGCGAAATTTTTTTCATGGAGCTTGTGTGGGCATTATGAATTTAGATTAATTAAACGTGTGTTCGTATAACGTATCGGTGGATCCGATGTCGCGCAGCCTGACACACTCCGATGGTACACTTTCCAGTCGCATCGAGATAAATAGTTTATCCACTTACGCTAGTTACTAAGTACGCGTTGCTTTCCGAGAAAGCTTTTTTTATCGCGGCAAAGGGACTGATTTACGATACGAAATATCAGCAGCTAAATCAGCGTCATAAATGAGAGAGTAAAAAGCATCAATTGAAAAAAATGACTCCTCCTCTCGTGAGAAAGCACAGCCATTAGAGGGCTTATAGTGTTCTCGAAAAAATACAACACCCACGCCGCCGTAGAAATAATCAATCTAGAAACTTTATAAATTTATCGCTGTACTGCGCTGTGGGAGAAAACGCTTTCAAACGACATCGTTTCCAGCGGCTGTCGTGCCGAGGGAGGGTGCGATACAGCGAAATTCTAGAAAAAAAGATAGAGCCGTATTTTTTACAGTCTCTTCGTAATACGCGTACTTTGAGTTTATCAAAGCTGCGGCTCATCCTTTCCGTGTTATTTATTCTCTTCGTATAACAGCCGTTAAAGTCAGAATCAAAGACACGCAATTTTCCGAGATACCCATTAGCTCCGCTGTAAAAACACACATAACTCGAGGCGCACACGCGATAGCGAGAAAAAATGCGCAGCGGCGAGAGGGAGAGAACAAAATTAACCGACGCTCTTTCTCTCCCCCCTCATCATAATACAGAGCTAAAGCGATCAAAGGAGAGAAAATTCAGCCCTACATATAGCGCTATATACACTCCCTCTAATCCGGCTCCAAAAAAAGAAACGCACGAGGCGGCAGATCGACGGGAAAATCGCCGACCTTTCGACTTTCACCGTCCGTGTGTGCAGCCCACCATGGGCTCTTTTTCCCCGGTTATGGAGCTTGAAAAAGCAGTAGCAGCATAGCCCTTGTGTGTGTACGCGGATCGATATTGGCCGGTAGAGAGTTACTACTGGCTGGGATGCTCGCGAGCACCTGAAGCTCTCTTTTTTTCGACTTTCCAGTGTAAACTCGGCGGTTGCTTCAATACATGAACGGACGTTATTCATATAGAAACATTGTACAATCCACCGTGATCGTGAACATATACAGCGGTATTACTACAGCTCATTCAATAACCAAGTGTATATGCGGAGGCACATTCCCCAACACTATTAAAACCCTCGCGGCCATCATCTCCGTTAAAATAAAGCTGTTGCTCGCATCAAGTCCGCTCGTACGAGCATCAGAGATCCCTTCCCCGTACGTACGACTAGCGCGCATGTATGTATCCCGTGACGTCACCGCGCCTACGCAAGCTCTCTCGTCGATCCCACTCCGAAAGCTTTGCTTCTCCTCCGGGGCAGGTGTCGAGCGAGAGTGGGAGTCAAGCTCAGCGGCGCAAGCGCATTCCCGCACTGGGTTAATAGGTTACGCTATCGATCGCCTCCGTCGGCCTGTACACGCTCGTGAACCAGAGTAAGAGAGATAGGGACGCGTGTGGCTACTCCCAATTCAATCCTCGAAAGAGCCAACCCCTTTCCTGTGCTTTGACGATTTTTTGTTTTTTTATCTCTTGCAGCTTTTTCGTATAACTGCGTCTGGGGCTGACCTCTAGTGCGGGATGCATTGTTGAGAGGGACGATGCTTTTATTTCGGACACAGCGTGATGCGCGCTTATTACATTTTTTCACAAAACATTTCGGTCTCTGGGAACTATGTTCGTGGCCGCTCTAAAGGGGGAGAAAGAGATATGAGAATTTGTTTACGCTTCAAGAATTTAAAGCTATATTATCCCAGCGCTCGCGAAACTTTCAGCCCTTTTTAAAAAACTTTGATCCCGAGAAACAGTGAGACGGAATATTACGATGTACAAACTTTTCATACCGGATTTCGATGCTACAAAGCTGTTTAGACATCGAATATCACATGGCCGATCTAATCCGGCTGTTTCTACTGAGCGCAAATAGAATGACCTACATAATAGATTATCCAAGCCAGACGTCGATACAGAGTAACGCGGTTTAATTATTTTTTCGCCGTACACAAACGGAGTCAATGATTTTTCTTCGCAAATGGGAGATTATGCAATAGCTAAGCGAATAAGGCAGGGTGGAGTCCGGGTCGATAGCGTCGGTACTTGGTCCCTTCACCTCTCAGAGTCTTTCTACATCCCGCGGGAGTCGGGCTACTGATGCTCCTGGGAATCTCGATCTTCTACTTTTCCTCCGCCGTTACTCTCAGTCTCGTTGTTTTTGTTTTCTTCTCGAACTGCCGAGTGCAGGCGATCAGGATTACGGAGAATCTGGAAAACAGCCGAGATGGATGGATGAGCGATAAGGATTTACACAGTACACGTATTTACAGAGATGTACGACGGATTATATTTTGCATATATCGTTAGATTAGATCGTAAACTACACGCCGAAGTAAATAAAGCATCATCGCAAACATTAGGTCGGCCGTTATACTTCGTACACGGGATCAGAGAAGTCCATAAACTTTTTTAATTCCTCCCTCGCCTTATCTCTTAAACAATAACATAAATCAGCCGCGATGTGCACTATACTCCGACGTTATTCCTCTCGACTGCACAGCTCTACTCAGCCTTATCTCATCTTCGCAGATTCGTTCCCCACCCCAACGTAAGCACACACACGCGCGCGCGTATAAAGCTCATCCATTAGCTCGATATATATACGAAGTTCCCCCGTACATGCGGTGGCTGTATACCTGCGCTGACTTTTACGATGATTTTTAGCGTGGCTCGGCTACACGACCAAATTAATTGAATCGCGGTCGTTACTGCCGCTGCAGTCGTTTTGATTCCGACGGCTCGTAACGACTGGGGCGGATTCCGCTGATTATCAAAGCCAAAGAGAGCGTAAGAGATGGGAATCTGGGTCACGTGTAGCTGCGGGCTTTTTTCGAAATTAATTTTCTCATGAAAAATTGTATCACATACCTTCTTCTTCTTCTGTTACTCGTAAAGAAGCCGCAACGGTACAAAGCCGATCAGAGAGAATAGACTTTGCAGCCGGCGACGATGATCGTCTAGACTGAAATCTCGACGCGCGTGTGTCGGGGGAGGAGAACAAAAAAGCTGCGCGCATGTACGGTGGAAGGTCGTTTCACTCTCTCGGCACGTGTCCGCGAATCTCCTTTCCCCTCCTCCCTCGTTTCCTTGAGGAGCATAGCCCGGCATGCTATGCCGGAATTGGAGATCGGAGGGTCGATTCGTATACGTATACAGTATTGGGTTTTGCCCGACGGTGCAAAGTCGAGGGAGATAAGGACGTCGGGCTTGTTTTTGCGGCGTCTTTTCAGCCCTTTGAAATAGTCTGCGCTTTGAGCGTCTCAATTAAATTTGGATATCGACTTTTTGGCTTTTGAGAAAATCTGATCTTTTCAAAATCCGAAAAAAGACTCCAATTTCCCGCGCTCCAGAAATTTTCTCTCTTTTTCACCTACATATGCTCTTCGCGCTGAGAGAGAGAGAGGGAGAAAAAGAAGCAAAGCTCGCCGAAACCAGCAAATTTTCATCCAACTTCTCACAGCAGCAGTGACAGCGACAGCCCGAGGGAAAAGAGGATACACACAGACACAGAGGATGATTTATCGTCTCTCTTCCTTCCCGAGAAGTTCTCCTTGTCGCCCAGTATACACACAGCTTCTTCGTCCTTCGGCTTTCGAAACTTTGATTGTAGCTCTCGCTCGCTTTTTCCCGACACCATTTCCCATCGAGTTTCCCGCACGAGGAAGAAGACGCTCTCTGGAAGATGTAGGTCACGAATACAGACCGCCGCTCGATTTTCCCCTCTCCTCTCGCCCTCTTCTCCCTCGATTCACATGTGTATTCATGCCCCCCATATACAAAAGCTCTGTCGCAAGCTCGGCTCAGACTTACAACAAAAAAATTAGCTGCTATGAATTACAAACGAAATAGTACGTACAGAACACGTGTACCCCTCGCTCTCACGTGTACCCCGCCGTGCTGTTGCTTTCTAAGCTCTAGCGAACACACACACGAGTTCGTCTAAAAGCACGCGTACGCGCACGAGGGAAAGATGCAGTTGGATGACGCTTCCATGAATGAAAAATTCAAGCCATACTCCTGGGTAGAATCGAAGGGATGAGCAGCAGCTAGCGCTCGGTGAGATATTTATATTCGACGACTGGAAGAGAGAGAGAGAGAGAGAGAGTTTCGTTCAATCTTTGCGAGAAAATTTTACATCTCCAAGGAAGCGACTGCTCGGGCTTTTCAAACTTTTATGTGCCTGATTTATCGATATTCCGGGCTCCATCATTCGCTGGAGAATTTTTCATGAGTATGAAAATTCCACGACTCACCGACTAATTGATTTTACAGCCAACGACGAAGAGATAATACACGGTGTGTAAGTGTAAAAGAATAAAGCCGCGTATCTCCCCGAGGGATTCCTTGGAGGCGTCGACCGCCACTGAATAGTCGATGCAAACGAGCTTCGCCGAAATTGAATGGGGCCAAGGTGCCGCATCCGACCCTCCAAAGCGAAACAAAAACACTTCGGCCCCCTTGCAAGCTTACTCTGGGATTTTATACTTCTCGAAGAGTTTGTACCTTTTTTCTCTCGATCTACTCGTAGCTGCTTTGGTCTGAAGTTACGAGGCGCGACGATAAAAGTAGTAAATATTCCGCTCTGGTTCGGCTATTAAATAGCGTAATTTTTCCCGGTCATAGTTTTAGCAATCGCACTCGTGTACTTAAAATTGAAATGCAAAGGCGCGAATTATCTGTTATCTCGCTGCAGTATAGCTCCGTATTCTTATGCGTTAACTATTCGAGAAACGTCCTCAATCTTCGCTCGCTCGCGCTCGTAGTGCACTTAAACGCCGACACAGTGCGGTAATTGCGATTCAAGCTCGAATCATTCATTTTAATGTCCTTCCTTATCGGAACGAAGCAGACGTTTGCACGGCAGCGTAACATGCTGCGCGACACTGGCTCTCAAAATTGCACGCCATTATCTGCTCCAGATGTACGTTTACGAGAATTTATGTTTACTTTCGGGTTCTTTCATCATTGAATTAGAGCTGTGTATTCGATTAGAGGTCGATCGTGACGAGGGTCGCAGTTCTTTAATTACGCATATAAAACACTTTGCTTGATCAAATTGGAAAATATACTTTCGGCCGTTCGAATAGACGCACATCTCTATGAACAAGCGTATCATTTAAGCGGAAAGAAGAAAAAACTTGCCACCCTCGAGATTGCGCGCGGATGATCATATACACTCTCCGGCATGGCATAATCTTATCGGTCGCTCCGGATTATTGCGCGAACAACTGCGGCACGCGGCCGGCCTCGATAAAAAGCGAGAGGTATTTACGCAGTTTCCGGGTGAAAAGGTACACTATCTACACGGGTCAGATTGAGAAGAATGGCTTCATCCTTCGCTCCACGAGCTCGTGCGTGAGGCCAATTTCCTCAAGAGCGTCTCGGGTGATAAGAGCCGAGTCTCTATATCGACTGTTTTCCTATTTTTCTCCCTCTTCTCTTTACTAGCCGCGGGAGATGCGTGAGTGCGTAGATGCAAGAGAGTAGGGGCGATCGAGCTCGTAATCGTAAAGAGACGCTATTTTTCCCGAGGATCTTCGCAAGTTTACTTGTGAATAAAATTCTTCCAAGCGTATACGTATAGTTTCGATTATGTCGAGCAATTTAACGGATTGCCGTAAATGGCGATTCGGGAGAAAAAAACAAGAGCTGCCTACGTCAACGTGGCATGTAAGCGTGGAAGGGGCTGAAAAGTTTGCCGCGCCTACGGACGTCCAAAAATATTGCGACGAAATTTCGTTCACACCCACGCCCCGTTGCGTCACGCCAAAACTACGTCACTGCGCACACAAGCTATAAAGCCTGTGACTTTGCTCACGTCTTCTGATGCGGATTGTGACGTGTTAGTGAGCTTGGTTCGTTGGTTTTGTTGAGCTTTTCGCGATGGCTATTCTGTATACAGCTGCCAGTCGAAAATAATCGTCGGGCAATGCTGATGCAATTTATTGTTGTATGCTGGTGCACGAATATAAAACTAGACACAGTATTAGCGATTTTTCCCTCATCGTTTGAACTTCCTGGCCCTCTAGTGGTAGTTTCTGGCTAACGAAGATAGGTGGCGCAAAGCCACTTTTTCATTTCCTTCAACTTAATAAGCTCGTACACTAGATAAGAAAGGGGTATGCCATCCATGCCACAACTGCCTTGTGTTGGCCTGCTTAAATCCCTCATGCTATCTTCAGCTCCTGTAGTAATTTTACTATTGCAATTTGCGTAATCTTGATCTTTGCTGTATATGACTATCTTGTCTTTTCTAAAAGAATTGAAAAACTTTCATCGTGCGCCGAAAAAGAGAGTGTCGTTATCGGCTATAATACATTTTTTACGCACACTCAGTATCCAACGTATCTACTTACCATCTCAGTTTGAAAATAAGAAAAGAACTAAGAATGACATCCCCTTAAAGACTATACATAACATGTCGCAAAGTCGAGCGATCTTATTCTCCTCGAAGCGACTTTATGCATGGAACACGTATATTCCTCGTCTCTCGACTGCAAATTCAGCAAGCGAAAAGCATCCATGGAAATCAGATCTGCCATACGAGAATCGAGCTTGAATTCATCGTCGTTTCCTCTGTCGATTGTTCACAGCGGATCAGCGTCAATAAATAATAACAGAGCATTGTGCGCTACTCGATTCCCATTACGTCAATAGCCGGGTCTATGCATTAGGCATGTGACTGCGAATTCGACTGGTTATGTCTATATAGCCGAGATTCTCAGAGTTGCGCGTACGGTGAAGAATTTCACGATTTTCCTGCTAAAGCCGTGCGTTCTTTAAACCACCTATATCGACACAAGGTGTATCGATCGATATCTATTGTCTTGAAAACTCTCACACTTTTGTTATGCGCAAAATAAGCTTCGTTACACATTTCGTGTGGTTTCGACACACTCGCGTGAATACGAAACTGAGCGAAAAACAAACATTACTCCTTCTCTCCGCATCATCGCTGATACGACGTGAAATATGAGTCTCGATATTCGACGTCAGTTGCTCGTGCGGTAAAAATAAAGAGACGCGCTCAAGGTCCGCCATTCAACGAGAATCGCAAGAAGAAAGGACCAGTCGAGGGGGCTAGTGTGCCCGCGAAAAGTGAATGCACGATCTATTCACGGGCGGTGCTTTTTACGAGCTACTCCCTCGAGTGCTCCAATTTTCAAAGACTCGCGAGAGAGAAGCTATCTCGAAGGGGTAAATTCCAAGGGCGCGAACTAGCTCCCGTTTCTCGACTCGGCCTAATTTTAGATTCTACTACGTCGATGTCATTTTTTGTTTTGAACGAGTAAGTTTGAGAAAAATCAAATACGGAAAGCAGAAACTAGCTCTTATCTCCAACTCACACACGAGCGACGTCGAAGTTTGCTTGAAATAAATTTTCACGCGCGCATACATATACGAGAGCCGTATGCAAATCGAAATTTCTCACTCTCGGCAACTCCGCTCAATGGCTAATTTTCCAACTACCTACTATACATACTCTCTCCACGCGCGCGCGCGAACACACGGCATATATAACGATAAGGAAGCGAACGTAATAAATACACAGAAAGAAAATTGCTGGGTATATGTATCGTTCGAGTCATGATGACGTAGAACGTCACGCGGTCGCGCGTGGAACCTCTCCAAGTTCACGACGCGCATAGTTGCCGCTTCTCGTGCATACATGCGTCTGTTATACAATGTTCCGCAAAAAAATGAAGGCCGTAACGCGCTACGATGCCGATGCGTGTATACGAGAGGTCGATAGACCCGACGACGCGCTCATCTACTTCATTGAATATGTTAATTCGGCGCTATGTTAGCTCGTTAGGCTTTCTGATTAATTGTAGTTTTTCGTTTGCTTATCTTGTGTTTAGTGGAAAACGCGAAGAACAATTTTTCTCTCCGTGTTGGTAAACACTTTGCGTCGTACAAGTCGCTTGCCAAGCGGTCGATGTTTCGGTAAAGACATTTTCGTGAAGTATATGACGTGCGCCAAGTGACTATCAACGTCCTTCGAAGAAGTCTTTATAGTTCACAGTGGACATTCGAGCATTTTATGGTTTATTTTTGCATGCGAATCGCGCAACTTTCGAGATCGATCTTCGATTTGATTCAATAAATATACATACGAATTGCTCAATCGATCGCTCGGGATCAAAATATTCTGTCTCGAGTTTGAGAAAAAGAAAATATTTTTTTCACACGCCGAACCGAGAGCTAGTCGCTCGTTACGTACGAGATTACGTATATTATACCCAAGGCGTAATTAACTAATTTCCGCGTGTGCGAGAGACAATGAAAAACTTGAGGTAATAAATATGTGCCTTCAAAACTAAGCACAATACTTACGTCCATCCCGCATTTTTCATACATTGTCCAGAATATCATAGAGACACTTACACAACTCGTGTGTCGTCCTTGCATAACAGCCACATCCATTCACGAAACCCTTGTCTCCTTCTTGTTTATCGACCCATGAAAAGAGAAATGAGAATATTCCCGGGTCATCTCGTCATTGAGTAACCAAACGCATATCGCCCTCAAGAAAATCCATCCGACAAGGGAAACCTCACGACAGCTATACACACACGGCGACGCTATACATCTTCGAACAAATTCCATCGGGAGGTTAACCTTGACTTCGTGTAGGTTTCTGTGCAGCTAAAAATCCAGCAACGCGTGTCCGGCGCCGATTCCCACGTGTGCGCTGTATGCATAAAAAACGAGCTGCTGCTGCTGCTGCTGCTGCCGAGCGAGTTCTCATCGTTCGGCAGCGATTTTCTACGCTTCGCTGCTGCTTTGCATTATTCTCCAACTGTGAATATTTTCGTGCGCGTGCGAGCAACGGTAAACGCTCCTGCTGCTCGGTGTAGTTTTTTTTTTTTCATATTCGGAATCCGTCGTATTTTTGAAATAATATTAGAGGTAGATTGAATTTGTCCGTAAAATATATGCGACGAAATTGCGTTTCGTTGTAGAACGAGTAATTTTACGATAGTGGTTATTGCACACATTATGTAACGCGACGTATAATGTAGCGACGAGATGCTCTCGTAGGCTACGTACTGGGCCGTTAAAATCGATATCGATTATCTTTTGTTCTAATTATAGACGCGAAAATTAATTAAATCTCGAGAGATTACTGCGCATAATGCACTGCCTCTCGAATATTGTTTAGAGCGATATATATATATATATATATATATATATATATATATGATATAAAGAAGAATTTAATATGAGGCACATTTAGCTTTCAACTCTTCCAGCACAAGCGAAACCGCAACCGATATCTCATCGCGGGATCGCGAGCGCGACGAGTTCGTCGACCAAAGGCTCGACGTCGCGCATACACATACTCGTAAAATAAGTCACCACCGCAGCCGCACTACTCGAAAAACAAGTCAGCCACTTAGTCAGCGAGTCAGAGCCGCTCGGACGCAGTGCGCGCGTAAGTTACAGCCGAAAAACAAGCGTATGTATGAGACATTAGGGGCGGCTTAGTCGCTGCCAAATCGACGTTCATTTGGGCGTGTTCTCCCGAGAAATTACCGATGCATCTGGTCGCGTTTATCAGAGATAATCCGTGTCGTGACTCACCGAGTCTCGTACGAGCTTCCGAAGAGCTTCGACGATGATTTATCGGATCTATTTTTGCATACAATATTTATCATAAGAATATATACACATTTTTAATGAATAAGTAAGAAGAAAGTTAATTAGGTTGGCCTGTTGCGTAATTATACGAAGCAGAATTTTATAATTGCTGATTAAAATCTACTTTCAAGGAAGCGAACAAAAGAGCGCAGAGCCGACAGCTGCATCGCAATTTTTTGCGAGGACATAAGTATTCAAAGCTGACCTGAATCTCTTCATTACCGTTGTATAATGAAAGGAGCCAGCGAAAAAAGATCAGCCGCATGAGCGCGCCCGAAGGAGAAAATAACAATTCTACTACTACTGTATATAAAAAAAGGCTCCAACCAATCAAATTACGCCCCAAACAAATCTAAAAATAAAACGCGAAAGCTCGCGTCACTCCGTCATTTTTCCGGCGGCACGGGTATCACGCAAAATCAAAATATCCGCCTAATAAGCCGTAATATCACAAAGCGCGTTATTTTCATGCTCTACCCCATCGTAATTTTTAATTAAAACCTCCACGCTCGCTTGTGAGCATAACCCAATATAACCAATATAACCCACTCAATAATAAAGTCGTCGGAAAATTTCTCAATTCCAATTTTCCACGCGGCGCATTAAAAATTGATTATGGCCGGCGCGCGCAAAGAAGCCACGGCAAACGAGGTAAACGAGGAAAATTACGACCCATCAAGTTCACAAGCGGCCGACACGTGCTCTCTCTCTCTCCAGCCAAAGGGAATTCCTGGCTGCCTTTTTTTTCCACCCTCCAGCCCTCTCCGACAATGTGTGTATACGTACCTACAGAGGGAGAGAGAGAGACTTCAAAGCAAACGAGGCACCCACGCACTTGCGTACACAACAAAAATTAAAGTTCGAGTTTAATGGGGAGTAAAACACGGGCCTCGTCGATTTAATCTGTGGTTGGGCTCGGATTAACGCGATAAGATTTTAATTATTTTTGAAAGCTCGACTGCGTACACACGAGAATAACAAGCTGTAGACGTCATCGAGATGGAGGTAGAGACAGCAATTTCTGACGCCATTTAATCGAGTTCTCCACTGCGGTAAGTGTACGCCGCGAGCAGGAGCGACAGCCAGAGAGCAGCCGGATTCGCAGTAGCCGCATTTCGGCACAAACGAGCGAGTCGAACTCGAATTCACCTGGCGTACACCCCATCGGAACGAGGATGCTGCTGCCGTTACTGTGCGGTCTTATAGCGGGCACCGGACTAGATTGCGGTGACTGGCCAAACTAAATGCGAGCAGCAATAGTGAGGGGAATCATGCTTTGCCAGTGGAGATGGTTTTTTTTTGGGAAATTTTGAGGATCGCGTTGATGAGCTTCGAAGTAAGAGGAAAAACTAGTTCTTTTTGTGTGTGAACTTGTACAGTCTGGAGTGAGAGCGGCAAGCGTCGAAAAGTTCCGAAGCAAAGACTCGAACTTTTTCGAAAGTCAATAGAACGCACTGCGAGCTTTTAATTCAGAGGATTATGTTCTCCTCCTTTAAAACGCGAAACGAATATCGCAACAATGTAAATACACCTACTCCTCGACGAAAAAATTTTCAAACAGCTCTTTAATTACACGCGAAACTTTCGTCCCTCAAAAGGATCAGAACTTTCTCCCAGCTCATACACAACAAAATAGCTTCTGCCTATTCCCTCCCTCCCCCCCTCTCTCTCTCTCCCTCTCGCGGAATAAATCCCAACCACGTCGGTAGCTTCAAACTCGAAAAGTAATCGACTGCCAATCGGTTCATCCAGCCCGATTTCGAAAATCCGAAAAATTTTGATTGTCGGAAAATCCTCTGCACTTTCTGGAAAGTGCAGCTCCCCACTCCCCGGCCCTTATTATATTCCGCGGTGATGTCAGAGGGCGTAAAAGCTGGCCGCGGGAAGTCATATTTTTACGAGAAGCGGTCAGGATTATATTGGCCATTGGGAAACGAGCGAGAAACGCCGACGCTCGCGCATAAAGCAGAGAGAAGAGATTTTATGAAAGCTCGCTCTGCTGTGAGGAGGGAATAAAAAAAGCCAGTAGCGAATGAGTCGCAGTGCGCCGATGTATTTCTGGGATTGTCGAAGTACATTGTGGTTTTTAAAAGTTTCGAGACGATCCCATCGGATTATATAAAACTCCGACGAGTTGAATTATCATTCGGGAGGGTGAATTTAACAATCACTTATGCGCCGCTTGATGAACGCATCAAGCTCGGGCATTATTACACTCGTGAACGTGGAGGCAAGCATCCCAACCGCTGAGACGCACAAAACTTCTAGGCTTGACTGTACCAGCCCTTAAAAGGCACTTTCATCTCTTACGCCGCCGTAAAAGGACAAGCGGCGCTGCTGCAATAACAGAAGAAGCGACGGTAGCGCAACCTTCCGCGATTATAATAATCGTGAACGAGCCGTCCTCTTGAGGGAAGTAAAAGCTCGGCCTTTTACGGGGGCGAAATCGTGAAATTTTCCAGGGGGCCGCTTAATGGCGAGGGCGAGCTTTCTCTCTCACGACGCAATTTCAGTTATCGGTAATTGCCGAAGAACGAGGCTTATGATATCGAACTGCTGCTGTTATTTTTTTTTTCGATAATTGCCAGTGCAATTCGATCGGGTGTTTTTCTCCCTCGGTAGGCTTGAGAAAAAAAAAATCTATTTACTACACACCAAGCGCGCGGAAATTAGCGGCGTCAAAAATTACGGGAAGCTTCCGGGCTGTCCCTTAACTCGGTCGAAGACGTTAGCTGCTTGTCAATCGATTGCAGCGTGGCGTCCTCTCTCCCTCTCGCTCTAATATTATTTGCCCAGCATTTTTCTTCAATCTTGTCGTGACCTAGTTTCCCAAGCTTAGCCGCCCCTACCACCTCACTGCGCGCGCGTGCACGTCGATGATCTGGTTGGGGGCTGCGCTAGCTGCGACGGTTCTTGCAGCCCTTCTGTGGCTGCGCTGCCACTGTGTGTGGCGTGTATCGATGCTTGCTTAGAGGATTACCGAGACCGGGTGGGAATGAGGGATAGTGACTCAATGGCGGAGAGTATTGATGCGTGGGTGAAGTATGGGTGGATTATTTTCAAACGAATTTGCAATCCTTAATAGTCCCTTGATAAGGTTATCACCTAATGCACGCGCTGAGAATAAAAAAAACTTCGTCTTACAGCAGATCCCAGAAAAGCCTGCCTGAAACGTCACTCGCGCAAAGTTCAAGGCAATTCCAGATAAAGAAAATGAATCCAAACTCGTCGGCATATCTTGCAAAACAGACACACGCACACATAGCGCCGCGCGAAATCACGATTCAAATGCGCTTTTCGCGTTCCGCCGTCGCGTGGCCATGCATAAACCATTCGAGAATAAGCGAGAGAGAGAGGAAAAATCTTTCCGAGATCGCACGCGCTAAACACGCGATGACGCCGCCGCGTGATCTTGAAACTCACCGTTGCGTATCTGATCTCGGATGTATTTTGGATTTATGGCTGAAATACGTATGTGTTTTGATCTTGTTCGTTGCGCGCGCGGGTGAAGGAATAAAAATTTGATGTTCGTCTCTCGTTGCGCAGTAAGTTGCAACGAAAAATTCCCGCCCGACTACGCACGGCTGTTACTACTGCATTTTATATCTCCCGCGGGCTCGATGTATCAATTCGCGCGGCCTAGCTTATAACAATCGCCGTGTATATTTGTATGTGTATGCGTGTACACGTTTCATAGATTTTTCTAGAGGTCTATCAATGACGAAGTGGAATTATTCATGCGATAACCGAACCGCATTGTTGTATCTTTTTAGGTCAAGATCTCGCGCGCGGAACGATTTCCGTCGTTGCGGACTTTTTTTTTTGCATTTTTACGCCGTCCGTATACAGAGATGAAGTGCATTTGTATTATACGTGTGCAATAATCGTAAATACAAGCGTGTAAATAAGAGTATAATAAGAGTATACAAGACTCGGGTATCGAAGGAAGGAATCTGCATGATAATAGCTGGGCGTCAGTGAAGCGCGCAATATTTCAAAACGGCGGATTAGCGAGTTTCACGCTCGCCTAATCACTGGTGCGTCGCACGGCAATTAATCGGCCGCGTAATTTATGCTGCAACCGACGGCGCCGGACATCTGAGCCCGTCCTCTGCACGTAAATACGTGTGCTGCTACTGCTGCTGCTGCTGCTGCTGTGTACCGCACGATGTTGTAAGCTTCCAAGGGCGCGTCGAGCTTCGTAATTGCGGAGAGGGCTTTTCGGTAGGACGAGGTTTACGATGTGTTGTAGGTATATAGCCTTGGAAAAATGGCTTCGTTTGAATTTTCATAAAAGCTGTATACTTGTAAATTCGTGTAAACAAATCAAACGAATCGTTCCTTTGCTTATTATACCAAGCGCAAAACTCAATTTAACAGGCTTCGCTCGCAACACGCAACTCACTGCAAAGCACTACAGACCTCGAACTTCCTTCCATAGGAAAAAAGGAGAACCCATGTAAAAGCCCTCAACTTTCCGCAAACGTCTTTCGTTCTTCAAACATAGTATATTAACATACCGCTGTTATCGCCAACTCCACTTGTAACTTATAACGATCCTCTCGTTAATTCCTATCGTCGAGAACACACACACACGCCAATATCTCGTCGCTGGTAAAGTGCAGCGCAAGCGTTTTTTCCGCCCTCGGGGATGCCTCTATATATTTTTTTTTTATTTTCCGCGTCAAACGCGTGTCGTGAAATCGACCGAGCGGGAAAAGCGCTTTTCGAGCGAGAATCAAAAAAGCCGTGGACGGGCTTTGAAAATCAATTTTTATTCTTCACGCTGCAGTGCTTCAACGCGATCTTTTTTAAAAATCGCGCTCGTATTAATACTCGAGCGAACAACAATCCATACTATACTTATACGCAGGCTTGCGTGTGATTTATTGCGTCACACGCTGCAGCGATGATTTATTCCCGACGTCTCATCCTTCCCTCGATTTTCGACGCGTAATTTCGTTCGATCGATTCGATACTATATGTGTGTACGTCAACCGTCGGCTGAGTATTTGTATTCGCGAGAAAGTATTTTCGGGCGACAGGCGTATTGTTATTTTAATAGCTAGCCGTCGTGGCAAGTGTATTGAATGTGCGCATAACGTCGATGGAATATAATTTCAAGTTTTTGCTTGTTCGCGGATACAGGCGCGAGAGACAATTATTATATGAGGCGGGAAATTGTTGCTGCCTCGCTGGAACAGAATATACCGTGTGTACGTCCGCACTCAATGTTTCAATTTAATTCGAAATTACGGCAAGCGTTGATGACTTCGACTCGACGCGATCGACGCTATTTTTAAAAATTACTAGGATGGCAGAGTCACCTCGAGCGTCGATGTGAAATATACATGATTCCTCGTAAATCGACTCGTGAGCTTGCAAATCGTCGAGACGTCGCCTACTCGACAAAGTGGTCCCTCTCCTCGGCGACGCACGCATTATTCTCTGTTGTCGATCGATCGCCGACGGAAGCTCACTCCTCGCCGCACGTGCCGTCGATGTATACAAATATTTGGCCCGCCGACGCCGGCTCGGAAGGGTTTCCCTTATAGCCGCTCCTTCTCCCAAGGACTGGACGCTCCAAGAGAAGAGACTCTTGTTTTCTTATGAAATATACATGGACGGGATTAGGAGGCAAGGCCACGGATCGATCGGAGACTCTGCGGCGATGATTGGCTAAACGGTTCGTAAGAAGTGGAATTTTTTTTTATATCTATGACCTGTTTCCACGCGAAATTTTTAACGGGGAATTGGATCAATTTGCTCTGCTATGAAAATTAATGAAGAACCTCGAGGAGAAAAAATGAGGGACGGAATATTAAACTGCGCTACCGAAACAATTAGAAGCTACGGCTTTTTAATCAAGAGAAATACTCTCCATAAGGTAAGACGTTTAACCCTAGCGTGAAATTATCTCCCGCGTTTTCACCTCATTAGCCAGGCACGTGAGTAACGATTGGATCCGATTTTATTGATAGTAAAAGCGTCGATATTCCAGGTTTTCCCTCGAATCGACTAAAAATAATAGTCAGTTAGTAATACGTATTTACACATTCGCAATAAGAAGCGCACGTGAGTTCAATGAAGCGTCTCGACACATACGCTTACACACCTATAGCTACTACGAGTAGAAGTCTCCGATCGACGCATCGCGCACGTGCGGCAAACTCCGCAAAGACGATTCGGCAAATATGGGCTTTTCTCGATCTACCGCTCAGTCGTCACGGCTGGATAGGAGTGTGCCGAGACAAGAGCTTTTATTGGATTTCAGATAAATGCGGTGTACACATCACAATTTTTATTGCTCCAGATTAGAAAACCGGTGCACAACAACAACAACAACAACGAGAACAGTGCGATATACTATACGGTACCTTAAATTCACAAACACACACGGCAGCGATTCTATGGCACTTAGAAATTCATGCAAATCGGCGCAGTAGCCATCAGTTCTCTCTCCCCCACAGCATCCGCGCGTTCTGTGTCGATCGATTAATCGGCATCAAAGCGCCCGCTCGTGTCTAGCACAACCGCGACGATAGTCCTGCGGCTGGTTCTATACGTGTCGTCGTTGTGCGCGCGTGAGGCCGTGTGTGCGAGGCATGAATTACGGATTAGCGGACGAGCGATAGCGTCGTCTCGAATCGCGAGCCTTGACCCGATATATATATATCCCTCTCTCTCTCTCTCTCTCTCTCTCTCTCTCTCTCTCTCTCTCTCTCTCTCTCTCTCTCTCTCTCTCTCTCTCTCTCTGCGTTTCTGTATCCTCCTCCTCTGTATACTAGCGGCGAATTCTCTTGCGCAATAAGCAGAGAGTCCCGAAATCGCGTTGCGGGAATCGATGTGTGTCTGTGTGTACACGGCTACGGAATTTTCAATGTCCCATTCGCGAAGCTGGTTTACTTTGTGCCTTTTTTTTTTGCGCAATAGTATTATGATGCGAAGCGCCAACCGCAAATTTTACAATTAAACGGGGAAAGATTTGCAAACAAAAAGCTTACGAGGTTCGCATGACAAACGAGCGTCGTCGTACTATTGCGAAAAACCGAGCACTGCTTCCCTGGTGTGATTTTTCAAGCCTCTCTATCGCGCGGCGCGCGATGACTGTTTACAATCGAGTGTTGTGCCAAATAAAAACGAGCCGCGCGCGAAAAATTCAAAGCCGCTGCACTCGAATTTCGGGAGAAAGTCGCCCACATGAGCCGATGCTCTCGTGATGAAATTCGCTACTCGGCTGACGAAACTGCCACTCTACCCGCATTGTGTGTGCAGCTCTCTGTCGAAAATGAAACGGTCTGTGTTTGCCTTCTCTCTCTCTCTCTCTCTCTCTCTCTCTCTCTCACACACTCCTGTATTTGCTTTATCTCCTCGGCTACTGATTTCGCTTTTTAATTATGCAGTCGTCGCATCGCTGGGTATACGTATAAAATATATACGTATAAAGCAGCGAGCTCTTGTTTATTCTTTGGAAATATTTTATTCGGTTTGCCGAATAAAAGCGCCGCTCGCGCTCGCATAATTAAAGCGGTGTGTACACTTGCGTTTGGAGCGCATGAATATTCAGAGCTTCCTCCTCGTCGATTCGAGAACAAAAAGCGATAACAACGGCGCTGTCGCGGTGGAGGAAAAAAAGAGAGTTACAAATTGTTTTAACGCTGTACAAATCATGAAAAAAACAAAAAAAAAACGAGAAGCTTCGATAGTCGTGGGTGTCTCCGATTCGACGTGGCTTTTTTTCTCGCTCGCGTTTAAATATAAATAACGTGTACAAAGGACGTGGAAGCGGAAGGATGGGAATAAAAATTCGAGAAAATAAAATAGGTCAAACGATTCGGGATCAGCGACTACGCTTTTAAATTATTTTACATACGTATGCACTTCGTAGTCTCTCTCTCGCTAGCACTTCTGCCGCTGATGCGTATTTTAACGAGGGACAGCGGCAGCAGCAGCGGGAATAATAAAAGAAAAGGGCGATAAAAAGTTGGAGAGAGAGAGAGAGAGAGAGAGAGAGAGATAGGCTAACGATAATTGAGTTTACGGAACGACTCGGTACAATGAGATGACTGCAAAACGCTAAGTGAAAAAGAACGAATCTGAAATACGCGCTCTCGGAAGACAATGGCTGCTCGGCGGCGGAGAAATTTTATTCGACCCATTTTTTTTTCCTCCTTCACCCGCGAGCTTCCTGGAAAGAAGTTTTTTGCGCGAGCGAGGCGAATGAGAAAATGCCTTGAATTGCATCGGCGCGTACAGTGTCGTCTTCAAAGAGAATATATAACTCGGTTATAACGCGAGCGCTGGCGAGTTTCGAACTTTTCGAAATGCCATACTGCACAGCGCTATTTCTGTAATTTACAAGGAAAAAGGAAGCTCGTGCCTTTCAAATTTATTGAGATTTCATGTAAAATCTCGAGAAATTCAAAATTTCGAGCATTTGAATTTCAAATAGCGCGCCTTTTTATTCCCTCGCAGCTTCGCACAGTAATTAAATCAAAGGTACGCGCCTCATTAATCAATCCTATCCGAGAGAGAACCCCAAAGAAACGTCACGACGAGACAATCTGTGCTGCTGCTGCTGCTGCTGCGCTTCCGTGTCCCAGTGGCACTAATGACCACATCGTCGCCACCCCTCTGTCCCTTTCGCTTTCTCGCGGCCCCTGGATACAGCATCGCATCCCCTCTGCATCGCAGGTTTAACCCCTTCTACGCGCCGCTGCGGTTCACGCTGATCGCGCATTACGTCACTCTCTGCCAAGGGGGAGAGGGGGGGAGTGTTGTCACCACCGCCATCGCGCTTTACGTGTCACTGCACACACACACACATACGCGTATACGTACCTATGCATTCATAGATCTGAAATTTTCAAGAATTACTTTTCATCTTGTACTATATACTCTCCGATATATATCCCGACGGTATCGCCGAATCTTGTATGGATATCGTGAAATAGGATATACGTGCTTAGGTGCAGACGCGTCGCGAGAGAGTATCCGAATATTGCTCTTGTTCTCGTCGCGTCCATGTGTACATGTGTGCCAGAGTATAGGAAAAGTAGGACACGTGCAGCCGTCCCATATGCGAAACAATTCCTATTATAAGTAACACGGCGAGAAGGAAGAGAACGTGTTACGATTTCGTATTTTTCGCAAACCGAGAGAGAAAGAGAGAATTTATTCCAGTTGCAAGCTTCGATCGACTCTCGCTTCCGTCGAGTGTACAGCAATTCCACCAGGGAGTTGTCTGCGCAGGGTTATAACGGAGATTAAGCGCAAATAGATCCAAGGGACGAAAGTCAATCGACGAAATGAGATTGCACCGACTGCACGTTCTATACACACACACAGTTTCGAACAATTCACTCGAGTACCTGATGTACCCCTTGTATGTCAAGACACAGTATACGACTTTATTCTCGGAGGTCCGCACTTTTCCCGCGCAAATTCGAATTTATTCATCGGATCCTTGTCGCTCTTCGTTAGGTCCTTTAGAGCTTGAGCCGTGATTACGCGCTTGTCGCGCACAGGTGCGCGTAACGAGAAACAAAGTGACAGCGACGTGCGTCGTCCGCCCCCTGATGAACACATGCGTGCATACACAGCTCTTCTACACACTGCACCCATGGGAAGCGCCTCTTTAAGAAGCTGAACGTTATTCGATGTGACGTCCCGTGCGCGCATGTGCTTGTGATACTGTGTTGTGTGTAAAATAGTGTTTTTTTTTTTTAATTATATACCGACGTCTTGCTAAACACAGCCGTTACCACTTGAAGAACGTTTGTGTATGTATGCGCTTGCTTTCTCAATTATGGATGGCCTTCGATGTGAGACTAGCCACTTTTGCACGTCCCTCTCTCGCGCGCAGTATACTTACACTTTTTTCCGCGACTCGCGAATTGGAACTTGGTCGAGTTTTGCAAATTACATCGCCGTGTCCTTATGGCCTATAACAATAGCAACACTAGTGTCTCTTGATAAAACTGTGAAAACGATAGCCTCGTAAACCGGGTAATTCGCTCGCAGTCTCTCCAACGTCGAGCTAACACAGCGCGACGCTGAAATATAGATGCGTTTACCTACTCGCATTCCCTCATTTACTCTTCTTTCTAGTAGACTACCACGTTGGCTGCAACCGATCCTCTCGCTGAATTATATCTGAACTGGTACTCTCTGTTAGGTCCACCATTAGGTGTCCAGCTATACACCGTATAAGCAGCTATATATACACGCGGCGTAATTGACCCGAATTGAGTAAATAATTCAGCCGGCGGTATATACTGCTGACTTTGATGCTGTATATATATACTCTATGTATCAACGATTCATTCGGCGAACGAGCCCACTGATGTATAATGCAAAATTCGACAAAAACGTACACACATAGTTGCTTATCTTATCTATAAGAGTCTGGAGGAATAAAGCGCACATGTTACGAGTCAGTGGCTGTCAGAGGCTGTTGCCAAAAAACCGCGACCGACAAAACAGAGCGGGAATTCGGAAAACACTCGAGGATCCTTCTTCAAAAGAGAAAACATCGCTCCAGAATTCTAGTTTCGACTTTTCACGTCGGTACCAAACAAATTACACACTCGAGTGCTGCACTGACCAGATGGAATCTCCACTTTTGGGGTCATGCCAATCGGCCGTGTGTTGTTCCTTCGATTTTCGAACTCGAACAATGTAACAGTGAGATAAGTTACACCGCAAACAAACGTAATCATCGCTCGTCCGAAAATAGAAACTGCAGTTGCACAATCATCCCGAAATTCTCGCCGTACAACCTTCTAACGCAGACGTCGCCTGGAGAATCGTAAAAACACACGATCGAAGTGTCTGTATTAACTCGTCGAATTAGCATACTAACGCTCCGGCAAAAATACATAACTCGTTCGCCTTATGCCAACGGTTGCCTCCGGCGTTTGCCGTAGCTAAGCTTTGCACAAAGTACATACTCGCCGCAGCGAAATCGAATCGAAGCCGCATTTGCATGGCAAAGGCCGCACGGCGGCGAACTCGATGTTTTTCCTATGTGTATATATACGTATATAAAGCTGCAGCGTTATGCGAACGACGATCTACTTCCTGTATACCACGAGCGTACTCTGGAGATGTTTTTGCGGGAGACGATCTTGTCGACTGTGTGTGTTTTCCCTCTCGACAGTTTTATATTTACTCGAGGGAGCCACGTCTTCCGAACGAAGCTTCTGAAAGTGGATAAGCGAGATGTTATCGCAGGAATTTGAAAATTTCACTTTTTCTATATTTATACTGCTGAATTCATCGTATATACCTACTCCACGGCGATGGGTATACAGAAAAATTAATTGTCCCGATAAATCCGAGGCAACAACGGCCTCCGGTAATTTCCATTCAACTCCCTTGCGCTCTTGGGGCCGAAATTACGGCTCATCCGCGGAAACCGAAACGCCCTGACGTTAGTATAGTATATAGTATACACCATCCGGAGGCCGTAAAACGAGAGTCTCCTTATAACCGTAGAGCCTGTGTGGGGTTAAGGTAGAGGGCAATTCAGACTCGGCCATTATTCCAGTTTTCGCATGGCGATCTTCCTTAATGCCCGGCGCATGAGCGATATCCATATCCGTCCATCTCTCTACTCGGTTTGCGCGCAGTTCTCCAAGAGCTGGATCGAGCGAGTTTTAGTGGATGATGGAAGTTGTTACGGCTTTGCGTGCAGCGCTTTACAACTGGTGCAGCGACGTGGGCGAATCAATTTTCCAAAAATAAAGCGAGCGAACGTCGAGCGAATCAGTTTTTAAAAGTCGCGAGTGCTATATGTAGTATGGGTAATTGAGGAGAAGGAAAAGCACCGGCAAATACGACCGGCGATCAGCTTGTTCAATCGATCCGAGCTGGCGGTGATTTCTCGGCTTGAAAAAATACTAGCTGCCGTCGATAAGCGAGAGTTATTTTTGCGCAGAAAAAAAAAGTACGTAATGTAAAGCATGAGCGACCCAAGAAGCAGGCCCAGCAGGGCAGTTTTAATTGACGAATTTTATAAAAAAGAATAAATAGTCAAAGCCTAGCGGTTATAGTATGAGTGGCCCCCGATCAGCAGGTCCAATAAGGCAGTTTTGGCATAGGTGGAACACCGCTATATATGCAGTATGCGCCTATCAAACTGTGAAGGGATAGAGGAAAGTGCCTCTGCGCCACCTATCGTCGCTATAGCCAAAGACTATAGAGAAGGATAGCAGTCAAAAACTGTTTTCTTCTGCGATTACGATCAAGTACGATATAGCTTGGCTTGCTCGACAATTGCCAACGTGGCAGATCTTTTTTCTCCATACGAATTTATTTTTATCGTAAAGGATGCGACCTCGCAGTTTAAGAACTCTGCGCTATTAAGGGAACTATTATAGCTCCTATATTTAAACTCAATGTATGCAGCCTTATTCTCAATGTAAAACAAAATTGCAATATTTCGCTACGTCGAAAAATTATCTGCGCACTATCCGATTTCTTTTCAGTAAGTAACAGCTAAAAGAGTCATTGTACCTTCGAAGAACAATATTATTCCTACTTTCTGCTGACTGGTCATTTCGTCAAAACAAACGTTATAGAAATGATCGTATCTCGGCGTGACGCTACATATCTTCCAGCCCACACAAAGACGTTACAGTTACACACCACTATACCGACATATAAATAACACACACGTAAACATACGTGTATCCGAGAGACAGGGGAAAATTCCGGCGGAATGCAAGAAAGCCATTACGGTCGATGGCACCGATCGTTATGAAAATAGAATTTTTCGCGGTGGCTGCTACTGCGGCGCCACGTACGTTCCCCTGTCATTCGAGACGAGCCGATTTCTCGTATTTTCGGCCTCTTCTCTCTCTCTCTCACTCGAAAAATACCTTTCTTTTTTCCACTTTGTCTTCCAGTGCGCGCGCGCGCGCAAGTTTTATTTTCGCGCGCATAAACTGTTGCCTTTGTTTATTCGCTCTATACGAGCGAGAGAGCTCTTATTTTTATTTTTAAATTCGCTATGCATATTCATAATACATGACTGAAATAGCTCGTCTCTCTTTCTCTTTGCGTGGCCGTAAGCATTAGAAAAATGAACCTGTATTATGATTCTCCGGAATAAATTTTCCCGCGCAATATTATCATCACAATTCGCGAAAAATTCTCGCGCGCAGAGAGAGAGAGCGAGAGAGAGAGAGAGAGAGAGAGATAGCGAAACACGACAAAGAGCCGGGAATGCCAACAGCGACGAGTGGGAAACCCGCGTAGTGTCCTCGCTAATCTAGCCTGGCATGGAATTAATTTTAGCATCGGGGAAGCCTTGCGATGCTCTCTCTCTCTCTCTCTCTCTCTCTCTCTTTCTCTGTGCTCTTCTATCACTTGTGCGCTCGAGCTACTGTATAGCAACGCGAAACTTTTCGCTCGTTAACAAAATAGACCGAGAGATGCCAAGATTTTCGATAAAGCCCGAATATGAACATTCCGACAGTTTGACAATATAGTCGTTCTCGCGACGGTACGTTTTTTGCTCATTAAAAGTTTCGGGACTTTCGGGAGAGTTGTTCGATGCAGCGAATGTGTGTGCACGCAAATTGTGTGTAGGAAGTTCCATCCACGCGCGTCGCATTAGGAATTCCGACGGAACGTCAAACGCGCGCATAAAATCAGCCTGACGAGTCCAATTTTCCAACTTAAATGGCTTATTTGCAGTGTGAGAGAATATATGAGCTTAAATATGCATACCGTACGTACGTTATCGTCGAATTTCGTTTAAAAAAAAAAATACCGTTCTCACGATGCTCGATTAATTCGCTCACGAAAGCGAAAATCCAAATTAACTCTCAGTTATAACTTTCTCTCCCTTTCTCGAACAGAAAAATCCCATTTCGTGCAAAACGGAGGGAATAAAATCTGAAAAATCCGCACACGCATCGTATAATCTCTCCGCGCGCGCGCAGGAAAAATGCAAGCTCGACGAGGAAAGTAGAGCAGACGAGGGGAAATACCCCATCGGACTACATCCGACCTTTTTCGAATCGTTATAAGCCTCATATCGAGAAATCATTTGAGTAATAATTTTACAACTGAGATCGCATTAAATTTTTACGTGCACGTTCTCTTCCCGCCGAGTATAATTACGCATTCGCCCTAGTTTGACGTCGTGGGAATTAAACAGCTCCGGTTTTACGCTGTCGGCCTCTAATCGTTCATCGAGCTCGTACATATAAAAGGTTTCACGGATTTCTAAGTGTCGAAATTCAATTTTCCAAGCTCTCAGCTCGTAATGACCAGGCGATTAAACGAAAGTCGCTAAAAATCGTGCTCGTTATCGGTGCACTGAAGAAGATTCGCAATATAATTAGCGTGTAATCGTCACACTCGACTTGATGATCTTTTTCGCGTCGATCATTATACGATAACGGCCCGAGCTACGGCCCCATTCATCACCGACGAGCTCGGCCAATCTCTCGTCGACCCCCGCGTTTTTCCCGCGCAACGATTGTTCTAGCTGACCATGGTGATGAATTACGGACAGAAGACGCGTTTAAAAAAAGTAATAATAATAATAATACGATATCGTTGATCGATCTCCTTCCCAGCTCGGGGAAAAAAAGCTCGTCTCATCTTCAATCGGTCTTTTCAATCCCCTCGCGATACTCATTGACAAGTCTGCGCATCGGAGAAGGAAAAGCAGCTAGCAGCAGCAGCAGTCCCCGGAGAGAAAGTCGCTACTGCAAAAGCTCGTCCGTATTTACGAGGGGGGCGCCACTGTCGTCGGCGCTGCGCGTGCACGGCTGCGGGCGGGTCCACTGGGTCACGGGTCGATCTTCCTGCGCGAGCGAGACGCCGACAGAGAGAAACGTTCCAATTTGCGCTTGATATTGATCTAAGCTTTTCCGCCCACGAGGAGCTTGCGACAAGGTACAAAAGAGCCATAGGTGCTGTACTTACACCAGGGAGTAGTACAGCGGGAAAGAAGCTTCTTCCTCGTGTAAACATCCTTAGCACGTTTTTAATCAAAAACAAACAGCTCTCGTGTATAAAACATAATCGCCTCAAGTGCAATTAACGGCCGCTGTATCTCAATCTTCTGAGAAAATACTCGCGCGCCTTTGTAGCGTAAAACTGCACTCGAGACAAAGCTACGCCACCGCGACGTCTTTCTAATTAAAATATGAATGCGCGCGGGTGACGGAAAAAAAGCAATTACCGATCTCGTAATTACATCGGGCCCCGCAAAGCTACCTTGACACACGCGGAACCGAGTACTCGTGAATTTCGCAAAACGTGCCCGAGCTGCTAGCGTAATTCAAAAGTTCGCGCGTAAAATATTCACGCTCCCCTGCAGCGGAGTATAGTTCGCGCTGAATAATATGTCTCCCGCGTGAAGTTTATTGTTGACGTAAACCGACTCCTAATTTTATTTGACTTTAAGTTTAAGTCTGATAAAAAAAATCCCTCCTCTTCTACACTATATAACGCGCCACATCCCCCTGCCATGTACACAGTGAGTTGAGTGAGAGAGAGAGAGAGAGAAGGAGAAGCGCAACCTGGAAAAAAAGGGAGAGGGACGCGTATAGTCGCGAAGAGCGAAAATAGTAGCCCGGCGGAGCTGCTGGTCGAGCCCCATTCACGAGTACGAGACTCGACGCGTTTGTGTGTGTGTGCAGCAGCCAACAGCGTTGACGTCACAGCTATATATAATCCAATAGCGCGCAGTTTTTGCGTAGCCGTTTTGCGACTCATTTTATCGTGAAAGAGATTTGATGCATATAAGGACACACACCGCTGCCATTCGTTGGAATTTATTGAGCTGACCTAGATTACGAGGAACAACAATTTTTATTTTGTTTACTTCAGCCGAGAGAGGGACAATTTGCCCGATACGAATCGCAGGACTTTTCGCTGAATTTATTCCTAGCGACGAGTACGTGCCGCACAACTGACACACTGGGCTTTTCCGGCGCGGCTCCTGAATTTATATTCACTTTGCCTTTTTCTTCCTTTTCGAGATGGCACTGCAGCTTCGATTTTTTTATTAAATTCCCTCCTAACGATCTGCATACGTATATTTCGTATAGGTACACGGAGCGAATCTGAATAGGAATCGAAGTGAATCTGAATTCTTTCGTTCATCTTGCACAGCGTTTTCAAATGCTCGCCTGCCGTGCTCACCATGCATTTTTCGTTTTTATTTCCCGCTCTCGGAATTCTTCTCCGCCATGGAAATTGCATTTATAGACCTGCTCGCTGTATATCCTTTATCAACTAGACGAGAGCTTTTTTCCGAGCTTGCAGTGTACTGTTTTTTTTTTTTGCGAGGGATTGATCGAATGAAACGATCGATGTACAGAGGCAGGTTTTTTACGTTACATTTCCAGTTTCCTCGAAATAGAGAGAGAGATTTGCTAATGCGGATAATCTCAGGAGTAAACACTCGCGTTTTTAGGCCACCAGATTCAAGCTCTTCGGACACATGCCAATCACGCGCGATGACAGTCAAACATATCATACGTGTATGTGTGTATTCTTACGTAAAGCTTGATTTAAAAATATTCGCGAAAAATTCACAGGCCGGAAAATTGAGTCGGCATACGCAGGCGACACATATAAATAAAATCTCGTCGTCGGCGCGGAAGAGAGCAGCGGCGTGGGTGTCTCTCAAATGTTTTTCCCACGATCAATACCTACACACACTCTCCCTCTCTCTCTTTCTCTCTCTCCGCTGTATATTCCGCTACTCTTCCTTTTTGCGTAGCCAGCCTCCACAACGAGTGAGAGCGAGCTATTTTCCTCGGCGAGTACTGTCAATGTCACGCGCTTATCGCGTTAATTTCTCTGGTGCCATTGTGCGCCGGGTTTTTTTTTTTGTCGTCCGATGGGGCTTGACCTACTCAGCCACTCGGATGTGCGCGCGTGTGGCGTTTGATTTGTTTTCTTCTTTTTCGGCTGTTATTGTTGAGACGCGCGTGATTAATTATAGCTTTCGTTCTATCTCTTGATGGACGATTGATTCGATAAAGTGAGCTTCATTGGGAGCTTTCGAAACGGAAAATTGTTTCTCTCGGCTTCTAGCGTTTAGAATTGTACAGCCTATAGTATCGAAAGAAAAGACGCGCATTTTCCCGATAAGTTTTTATCACGCGTGCATTGCTTGCGTGTTCGTCGTGCGAATTCCCCGACTATTATGCATGATTCACCGGCACTGCACTCGTTGGGCAAGTTTTCCACAAAAATAGAACGCACTCGTGACTATTTTCATATTCCTCCAAGCATATACTAGCTATTTATACATTATGGCTACCTCGATGCCGACTAATTTCTCAAAATAATGCGCGCGTGCGGTCTACTATAGGTTAATTGCGAACGAGAAGATAAAGCTTCAGATAAATTAACGCGAGCTTGCAAACAGTCGGACGCGTACGTGGCATCGGAATGTCCTGACTAATTCGTGCCTTTTCATATCAGAAGAGAAAGAGAAAAAAATACGACGACGCAAGAAAGTTCGCCGACATCCGCGACTATACCACAGCTTGGAATCCAAACCGCGGCAGTTGCTGATTGGAAACTGCGTCGTGAGACATTGTTTTCGAATGTTTCAGGAAGCGTTTCTTCATTCTTTCAAAGTCAAATCTATTTCGGAAACGCCGTTAAATATATTATTATGCATATCCGCGTGTAATTAAAACAATTGAAAATAACAGGCATTTATTTGAGTTACGGACTACCATTAGTCACCGCACTCGAACTAGCCGAAATACAATAATCCAGTTCACGATTTTTAGTTACACATCCGACACGAAACTGGCGTTATCCAATCATTCGTCATGTTTCCTCATTCGAGCCTCGAAAAAACTCGCCAAAAACTACTAGAGCCAATGATCCCTTTCGAATTCGGTTCGTCTGGTTCGTCGACCTTAAACTCTGCGAAACATCTGAATCTCACCTGTACTCGATCTCGCGCGACGAACAGCAAGCGCTATGCTATATATAATAAACCGAAACCTTACAAAGGAGCGTCGGCGCAAGAAACGAAACCGCCGAGCTCCGATGGCCGCGGAAAAAACGATAATCGCTTTCACTCCTGCTCGAAGTATAAGAAACGGAGAATCGAACTACGGAAACCAGGGACGATTGACATCCGAATACACTTCCGGATAGCGTTCTCACGATAAATGATTTGCTCTCGAGGTGTATATAGTTTAGCTTCTTTTTGCACCGACGTTTATACAGAGCGAGTATTTCGGTAAATACTATATGCGTGGGCTTCTGATTGAAGGCAAAGGTCCATTGATGGATGTTTGCGTGGGTTTATACGCCGAAACGCGCTTGTTTACGAATAAATAAACCGCGCGTCAGAGGATCGAGCTTGCGAGTGCAGTTGTTAGAGAGTTATATGCGAGTGCGTAATGAGATGTTTTGGTTGATGTTATCCTATAGTTTTTGGACTCTGATGATCCACTGAATATTCTGGAGTGATTAACGCTAGAGTATAATGGTCAAAGAAGTCGTTCTCTCTTTCAAGCACCTGTCAATTTACCGCTGAATAATTCACAGAGAGACCTTATTACTTTTTCAATATTCTTTATGATTAGTATGAATTATTACGCGGGAGGTCACGTCACGAGCGGGAGTTTAATTGCCTGCAATAAAACGAAGGTAAAAGGAGAGAAAGTATACGATAAAAGAAAATCGCGCTTTCATTCGAAGATTCTACTCTGAAATCTTATTTCACGATTCATTGCCACGAGCAAGTTATATATATATATATAATCGCCGATGCTCAACGAGCGAATGGTATTATTATCATTTTCACGGCGAAATAATTAGACGTCGTTGCGCAAGGTTGGTCGGTTTTTTTCATCAATTATCGAATGAACTGTAAATCAAATTTTCAATTTCCAGCCTTGCACGCGATTAAACCGCGCGTGTCGCGCGCGTTTCAAAAATTAAATTTTGCTCGACGAGTTACATCTCTGTCGGTCGATCTCTGGCGGGCTCACAATGGCATTTTTTTTTTTTTTTAAGTGGCATTTCGAACTCGAAAGTTCATCGCCTCATCTACGCAAGCCTTCCACGTATCCCTATTTTGTGCTAACCCTATCCATTTCGCGCCGTCCCGTCCGATTTCAGTTAAGTCCGCTTTTACATTGTCCTCCCACCTGCGTCTAGGTCTACCTAGAGGTCGCGATGTATTTGGCTTTCCTTTCATTATACGCGCTGCCGTGCGATCATTTCCCATTCTTGCAACGTGCCCTGCCCATCTTAGTCTTCGCGATTTAATTATTCTGTTTATATTCGGTGACGCGTATAGGTTATGTAGCTCGTCGTTGTGCAGTTTCCTCCACTCCCCGGTTTCCTCATCTTTCTTTGGCCCGTATATTTTTCGCAGAACCTTATTTTCGAACACCCTAAAACGGTTTTCTTCCGCTTTAGTAAGCGCCCAAGTTTCGCACCCGTACAGGATTACCGGCATTATTATAGTCCTATATATCCTTACTTTTACATTTCTAGACAGCAGTTTTGATTTTAGTAATCTATTCACGGCGTAGTAGCAAGCATTACCCGAATGAAGTCTCTTGTTAATCTCGGCTTTAATTTCGTTTCGATCATTTATGTTTGTGCCTAAATATCTGAATTCGCTAACCTTTTCAAAAGTATAATTTCCGACTCTAAGATCACTCTCACCTTCGCAAATGCCCAATTTATCCATGATCATATATTTCGTTTTCGATTCGCTCACT